>CM068301.1:52974342-53218663 GCA_034768395.1 Linum lewisii | reverse complement strand
TTTTTGGTCAAAAGGAAGATATATTATTTTTAGGAAAGGAGGTTTCATTACGTAAGTCATACGTAACATAACATCATTTATAATTGTTACGTAAGATAACAAGTTGTTACGTAAGCCTTATGTAATAAAAGGAATAATTCTTACGGGGAACACGTTAAAACTTAACTACTATAACGTAAGATGAAAGACAATTATTCGTAATCTATACGTAACATCTATCAATGATTATAACTGTTACATAAACCTAGTATATGTTAGTAAATTACCAACAGAATTATCTCTTACGTAATAGAATCTACTAACTCCAGTCATTATAATTATGATGACTTGAATGCATAATATCCCTATGAGCAGTAAAACGTAATTTACCCATCAAACATATGTTCGAAGATAGTCTGGGCTGTTTAATCGTTAACTTAGTGAGATCCTCACGGAGATTAGTTAAAAACAGATTCTACACTCTACCAACAATCTATTCTAATCAAATTCAGCAATCCCTACCAATTTCAAAAGCATTTGTTACAAACCAAATTTTGAATATAAAAGGATAAGCTCTTACTCTCGTGAGATGATTTTCCTTCTCTCATCCTCCATCTCAGACAAATTTGTTGGTCTAGACAGAGGTAATACATCACTCTGCATCGACTTCATCATTAACATTGTACACTATTCTCCGCATCTCTCGCATTGAGCTGCCGATGTACAACTCATTGCTTCTCGATCACCTAAAGTTTTGACAGGGTACTCACGCAGGTTAATCCACCTGAAGTTTTTTGTCTATGCTTGAAAAGCTTCGTAGAATGCTTTGAAATGCCTGTAAGCATGTCTATGTCCTCCTTTGCACAAACTTCTCTTACACTGCAATTCGAATACAACATATGGACGTGTCAATATACGGATACATCTATGCACAAATGGTGGTTGCATGACTGGTGTCTTGGTCAATGCCCTACGCAAGTTCTGTTTGATTGCTAATAAGTAATATCAAATTTAGGAAATGACAATATGTTGATCGTTTAATTGGACCATCGTAGTCTTGGTGAACTCTGCAATTACTTGAGTGAGCATGAAAATAACATCTAAAGATGCAACAATCCTATTTAATAGTTTACCTGTGCATGGAAAGTTGTGGAATACCACAATCAACAGTTCGGATGCCAACTCCTGAGGCCAGGATAGGACCTATGGTGGAGCCACATGCCATGTCATTTCTAACCACAAATTCCTATTCATCAACATCAAGTAAAACAACTTTCAGTTGCCTTGGTGAAAACATCAAAATCTCAAACTACACCGAAATTGAAGGAAAACTTCTATGCAGTATAACTGGGTAGATTTATATATTTCTACTAATGCAGCATAACTGGGTAGATGGTAGTAGTCACTGCTCAATAACATTAGATCACCCTTACAATTAATTACCTGTGTAGGAAGGTTGTGGATTTTCCCAACTTCCTTGAAAAGGAAAGCTGTAATTCCACTAGTCGCATAACGCTGATTTGCATTGTGCTTAATTACAAGCCCCCGCTGCATTTCTGGCCGATGATGTTCTTCATGCTTGTCCATGTAATTTGGATGAACCCCATGAGCCATGTCTGCAGATACTATACCGACAACAACACAAATGCATTATAGAGTCCATTTTTCATAATCAAAAAATAAACGTAAGTGGACTGCCTGCTAGCTGTGTGTCTGCACTAAGATAAGAGCTCTAAAAAAACAAAAGATCCAACCATGCCACTAAGATGATGACTTACAAATCCAGACACACATCCAGAGGCCAGAGCTACTTGCAAGTCTACATAATCCTGAAACTGTACTCTCTCCTACTCTAAAATTTTACATCTTTAAATCTGGACAGAACGTACTCTTAACCACAATAGTAAGCTGTCCAAGCCTTGTTCGGATTGTGTTTTCCATCAATTATATCCTTAGGGTTAAACTGCGCATAATCTCATCTTAATTCTCATCAGCTGTTGACTTTTAGGCAGTCAAAATTACTTTACACCCTCACACACGTTGGACCATGTATCCACAACTAGTTAGCAACTGTCCAGTGCAACAATTTCCTAATTGCCTTCTAGAACCTTTACATAAATGTTAGCAGTTAGCAGTGTCCTATTTAAGAAGTGGCTTAAAGCTAGTAAAAAACAGTCAATAGACAAAGTTCAATGCGGTAAACTTAAGAAGGTGCTGACAAAGCTGATACCAAGAAATGATTTTCGAATTGCACGCTCAACAACACCTTCACCAACTATGTTCTGATCCATGCACCCAACTATTCTTCGCATAGCTTGAAACATAGTTGGTGCACCAGCTCCTTGAACAGAATTGGAACCCACCTGAACAACAGTAGTAAGGGAAAAGATTCAGCAGCATAGAACTACAAACAAGATTGTTTTATATTTTCATTCATTTATGTCTGACACTGAAATACAAAAAAGAAAAGGATTAGCCTTTGAACAGACTCACAACTACCTGCTGAGTACAGTTCATCCTCAGATATACTTAGATCCAACTTATAGCCCAGTCAGAGCAACCAGACAATGAAAAATTGGAAATCACAGTTAAATGCTACCTGCCAAGCAACTATACGGTCAACACAACCCAAAATCTGAAGAACCGGAGAAGAAATTACCTCTTCATTGTCGAATAGCGCTACCATCCGAATAGCTGGCTCACTTGACAAAGAAGTTGATGGTTCAGATGAATCTATTAAAGCCCTCAATGCACAAAAAGTTGAAGCAAGATTGTCTAATCTTCCAGAAAAAATGAACTCGTCATTTCCACCTCCAAGGCAGCTAGGTTGGGTGTCACAAATATTCAATTCAATACTGACTATATCATTAGCTCTGCAATTCAGTTCCTCCGATAAAACCTAAATTAGAAAAACAATAATGTGATCAAATTAGCACCACATTTACAAAATAAATCCAAGTAACGGGAAAACAGAGACCAATGGCCAGAACAACTTCTTTAATTTTAATAACATGAAGCAACTATTTTAATCCACCATGCACTCAGTGAAGTAATTTTTACCATGTGGCAGAAGTAAAATGTGTCACCTGCATAAGAAGAGGGTGATGAGCATCTTTCTGGGAAGAGGCATTATTTTTCTCATTTGATTCCGAAGGCATTTGCCCAGGTTTCACTGCAAGTAGTGGGACAAGATGAGTCTCTAGATTTGGCTTGAAGCCATCTGAGTTGATTGTGCTGAATGAACAAACAAGAAACAGACAGTAAGCAGACTCATGCCGCAGTTTACCACAAAGTCCATTACCATGGAACAAAATTTTTGGTATTTCCCAATCAAAGAACATAAATATTTAAGTCACAAGCGATCATCCAAAATTCAAAATCAGTAAACTCAAGTGTGTAATTATAAACTTAAAATGCAGGAAATTGTAAAGGAATCTATTGGAACCCCAGTTAGCTATGAAATACAGGAACTGCTAGACTCAGCAAATTAATTTAGCATGTACAAATGACAAGTAACTCATTCCTATCTAACATCTAAACTTAAATTTAGTATCAAGTAATAAGAAAGTATTACAATAGAAATCCACGCCCCCCCCCCCCCCCCCCCCCCCCCCAAGAAAAAAAAAACAACCTAGCCACAAATTAGAATGCCAATCCAATTAGGTTCTTAAAGTAAACCATTGTCCACAATTATTGAACTGAAAATGAGAGACTTCATAGAGCTTGTTGACCCAGTTTAACAATCTTTTATCCAGTCATTTACAGTCATAACAATTCCATGCTAAATTTTTGCAGCTCTGAATGACAGCAAATGTTTGGTTATGAACTAGTTCAAAGGACTAAAATGTCAATGAGTGAATATATGAGGGAGAGAGAGGTGCGACAAAAGATAAAGAAGTCATCAAGACAGTAAGGACGAACCGATCAAGATGAATGGCCAGTGTTGGTACTCGTAGCAAAGGTCTTTTTACTTTGACAAGCTGATGCTTAAACGAGCCTTCATGATCTTTCACAATTACCCTTCCCGCAACACTCAAATCCCTATCAAACCAAGTGTGCCACAAACCAGATCCATAGGTTTGTACATTGACCATTAGATAATTAGATTTTGAGGATGCGGATTTTGGTTTAAGCTTCAAGCATGGACTGTCTGTATGAGCAGCTATCACATGAAAACCACTTCCCACATTGTACCTGCGAAAACCGAAGGGGTAGTTAGCTTTATGACAAAGACCAAAAAGCGCATATATAGCTTTAAGCAGGCCAACACTACACTACCATCAGTGCTATGACATTTTACACACTGAAATTATATTTGGGATTTCTAGTGGAGTGAGAGGGAAAGCTACAGTAAAAAGATGATTGAGTTAAGAGATAACTAGAAATCCAACGTGTAAAACTCACTTTTCCCCAATAGCAAATGCAACCAAACAGGACATATTTCGCGTAAAGAAGTAGCGCCCCCCAGGTTTCAAGTCCCAGTCGTCATTCTCGTCAAGCAAGTGGAAACCAGCAGCAAGTAGTTGCCTTTTGGCTTCCGCTACAAGAGGGGAAAAGGAGAAAAACATAAGAGGATAAATTGGATTGACATGCCTCATTCCAGTTTCAAATTATTAGGAAGTTCTATCAAGCATCATCACAGGACTCGCTCTTTTCATATTTCTTCCCCTACCATTTGCAGTTACGAACATTCTAGCCGTTACGTACACTGCATCTTTGTTCCGGTTGATTCATGAAGCAATGCATCAAACAAAGTCAAACAAATGCCAAAGAAGCGTACCAGTAGCATGAAACTGAGTCCAAGACTCATTCAGATAGTCCAGGAAATCGCCAACGACGGATCCACGACTCTGGAAATTTGAAAAAAAAAAAAACAGAAACTCAACAACGTGAAATCTCAGAATATACTGAGCAAACTCCACGGATAGAAGAAATGAGATTGACAGATTTGAGTTACCGCTTCCGATTGGAATTGGCTGGAGGCGGAGCAGAGAGGACGTGTTGCGGACGAGGAATTGTGGAGACGGAGGAGATTGAAGGGTGAGCGATGGAGAGTGGAACGAAATAGTGAGGGTTTGAGACTGGGAGAAGAGCGAAGAAGCTGCAACCGAGCAACCGCTGACATCTCGCGGTCGCCGCAGATACTTTAGGAATGGCAATGCTGAAATGGCCGACGAGCTTTCAAAAAGGATCAGATAAGAGAGCCGTAGGCTATTGTCTGGATTATAAGATTTTTCGATTTTTTCACTTTACAAGCTATGACTGAAACTAATATTGATGTTACTAATCGAAATGGTCGATTACAAAGTATGCCACTAAACTTAAGGGTGGTGACAAACTAATCATTGACTTTTCAAAATAACAGAATAATACTAAATTAAATTGTGAACACCTATATTATTATTTTTTATGAATAACACCTATATATTAATAATAAATATTTTGTACATTTTTTCATCTAAAACTTTAAGTTTAAAAAGGCTGGATTGATGAATTGCCAGATAAGGAAAGAGAAAGTAAAAGTCGTGCACAGGTGAAACAGAAGGTATTCTCAGGTGTTAAAACCAGGAAAAACAAACGTAGATGAGAGTGCTAGCATGGAACACAAGAGGCTTTAACAAGCCTAGTAAATATTCAGCTGTTGTTTCGTTTATTAACTACTATAAGTTAGATATAGTTGCTATTCTTGAACCAAGAGTAAGGAAAACAAAAACTATTGCTTTGTTTGAAGAGAGGTTTGAAGGTTGGATGGTGGAATTTGCATTTGATGGTGATTTGGGGAAAATCTGGTTATTGTGGAAGAAAGATATCCCCTTAAAGGTTGTAGATGTTGGTTCTCAATATATACATGTCAAGGTTGATATGCCTAACCCTTTTTACTTCACGTTTATCTATGCTTCAACGGATAGGGGTGAAAGGAAGAGGCTCTATGACAATTGAGAACTCTGAAGCAGATTGCAGTGCCCTGGTGTGCTCTAGGGGATTTCAATGCTTTCTTGGATCCTTCTGAAGCTTCTAATAGGCCTTCTAGTTCTGATAGTATGGATGACTTTCGAGAGTGTGTGGGAGATTGTGAGCTTGTGGAGCATATCACAGATGGTCCTGGTTATACTTGGATGAATAACAGGTCAGATGATCTCATTGCAAGGAGATTGGACAGGTTTCTTGTTAATGTTGCTTGGCAGAGTTTTCTACCTAGAAGTAAGGCTAATATTCTTCCCTCAAGTGATTCTGATCATTGTGCTTTGTACTTAGATACAACATTTGAAAGTCGCTCTCAGCCAAAGCCCTTTAAGTTTTTTTCTTGCTGGTCCTCTCATTCAAGATATAGGGGGATTGTGGAAGAAGTTTGGAGAACAAGCCTGAATGGAGATGCTTTTTATAGAATTTGTAAAAAGCTTAGGTTGCTCAAAACTGAACTGAAGAAATTAAATGCTGAAGGGTTCTCTGATATTCAGCAAAGAGTCAAAGCAGCAGAGCAGGATGTTATTAATGCTAAACTTGTTCTCTTTAATGCACCAACAGATGTCATGTTGAAGAAAGTACAGGGTCTACAGGATACTTTTATGCAACTGAAACAAGCTGAAGAGAGTATATTGAGGCAGAAATCGCGTGTTGATTGGATCAAATTAAGAGATGGTAATACAAGGTATTTCTTTAATTATGCAAAGTCAAGATATGCTATGAATACAATTAGACAAGTGAGGAATGAAAAGGGTGAAATGGTGGATTCTACTGATGATATTGCAAAAGTTGCTATTGGATTTTACACTAAACTCCTAGGTTGTAGTACTGATGTTCAAGATGTGAACCTTTCTAGCTTGATTCAGAAGAAGTTAACAGATTTCCAACATGAGAGTTTGGTTGGTCCAATTTCTGCTAGTGAGGTTAGAAGTGCTGTCTTTGGAATGGCTGGGGAGAAAGCCCCTGGACCAGATGGCTTTAATGCCTTTTTCTATAAAGATAGTTGGAGGGTGATTGGAAATGACATTGTGGAAGCAGTTAAGTATTTCTTTGAAGAAGGAATAATGCCCTCACCTGTTAACTCTGTGATACTGGGTCTAATTCCTAAAAAAACTCAAGCTGCAGATATGAAGGACTTTAGACCTATATCTTGTTGCAATGTTTTATATAAGATAGTGTCAAAGGTCTTAGCTAATCGATTGTCTATGGTTCTGCCTGACATTATTAGCAGTTCACAGACAGCATTTGTGAAAGGGAGGAAAATAGGAGATGGGGTCCTATTAGCTCATGAACTGCTGAAGAACTATAAGAAAGTGGGGGTTTCACCGAGATGTGCTATGAAAGTAGACCTTATGAAGGTCTTCGACTCAGTTGAATGGAATTTTGTCCTGAACACCCTTAGAGCTATGAGATTCCCAGAGCAGTATGTGAAGTGGATAGAAGCTTGTTTCAGATCAACTATGATCTCTATCAATATAAACGGTGCTCTTAAGGGCTACTTCCTGCTAAGAGAGGATTAAGGCAAGGAGATCCAATCTCTCCTTACCTATTTGTGATTTCAATGGAGGTATTAAGCTGCCTTTTTGCAAAGGCCATTAAAACAAAAGCCTTCCATCTCCATCCCCAGTGCAAAGCTATTAGTATTTCGCATCTCATTTTTGCTGATGACTTGCTTATCTTCACTAAAGCAACTGAAGGAGCTGTAAAAGAGGTAACTGACATTCTCCATGACTTTTATAAGTACTCTGGTCTACAATACAACCCAGAAAAAAGCACTATCTATTTGGTTGGTGTTCAACAAGATAGGGAAGATAATCTGGTTAGGATTTCTGGATTTAGTAAGGAAGAACTTCCATTCAGATATCTCGGAGTGCCTCTATCTACTGGAAAGTTAAGGAGATGTGATTGTAAGGCGTTGGTGGATAAGATAACAAGAAGAGTGACTGATTGGAAGGCAAGAAAGCTATCCTATGCAGGAAGGATTCAGTTGATTGAGTCTCTTATTGGAGGGACACTTCAGTACTGGATGTCCAACTTCGTGTTACCTTCTGCTGTTATTAAAGAAGTGGAGAAGGTTTGCAGTAGTTTCCTATGGGGTTTTGAACCTGGTCATGGCAAGGCCAAAGTAGTTTGGAGTACTGTAGCAACACAAAAAACAGAGGGGGGTTTAGGTGTGAAAGATTTCAGAACCTGGAATTCAGCAAATATTATACGACATATATGGGATATCTTGTCTAATTCAGGTTCATTATGGATAGCATGGCTGAAGGCTTATAGGTTGAAAAGGAGGAGTTTCTGGGATGTTAGCTCCACTAATGGATCCTGGCACTAGAAACGTCTCTTAAAGCTCATAGATGCTGTGAAGTTGTTTGTGACTGAGGATGCAGACGGGGCACTGCTGTGGAATGGCAAATACATGCCAAGATTCAATTTAAGTGAAGTTTGGGAGGTGATAAGAGTTAAGAGGTGTGAAGTTGATTGGCATAAGTTGATTTGGGCAGGATATATGATACCACGAAGATCTATAGTTGCTTGGCTAATCTATAATGGTAGATTGGCTACTAAAGACAAGGTGAAGTGCTGGAACCCTGGTGTTGATGTGGTATGTAAGCTCTGTTGCAGTGCTGATGAGACGAGGGAGCATCTTTTTGCAGATTGTAAATACATTACTGTCCTGTACCAGGAGTTTATACCTGAACTTGCAGGCTGTAATTGGAGTGCAATGATTGATAAGGCGAAGAATTGGAGTATAGACTGTGTGAAGAGCAAGTTGAACAGTTTGTTATGGAGGGTGATTGTTAGCATGGTATGGATGGAAAGATGTCGAAGGGTCTTTACGGGAGTAATGGTAAACGATGAGGGCATTGCTAAGCAAGTTAGAGAGGAGATCATGTTTTTTGCTAAAGGACATAAAGATGAGAGTAGGATAATAGAGTACCTATAATTGTAATTAGATAGGTTCTTTTAGTTCTTTGTATTGTGATTCCATGCTTATGGTGAATATAATCAGCTAATTCATAAAAAAAAAAGGCTGGATTACAAAATATTCACATTCCTAATAATTTTAGTTAATATTCCTAATGTCAAATTCGTAGGCTGGATTACAAAAGCGATTTGCTATATACAGTCCATGTTTTACTTCACGCGGTCCATATTTTTCAAAAAACTGACCATTATACCTTTATTATTTCGCACAGTCCATATTTTACTTTGCGCAGTCCAGGTTTTACTTCGCGCAGTCCATTTTACTTCGTGCAGTCCAGGTTTTACTTCGCGCAACGCAGTTCAGATTTCAATAACTTGAATACCTATAAACCTTAATATTTTTTGTTGGATATTTTTGAAGATATTTAATGGTTTATAGTTATTCAATTTATTTTGTAAAAATTGTGATTATTTTTTTTATTAGAATATTAATTTTAGATATGAAATGCTGATATGTATTTTATTTTACTTTCAAAATAATAAAAATAATTAATTTATTCAAATATGGACTACGTTAGTAAATTTAAATTGCACAAAGTAAAAATGGACTGTATTAGTAAAATCTAGACTGCGCGAAGTAAGAACGGACTGCGCAAAGTAAAACTTGGACTGCGAGAAGTAAAAACGAACTGCACAAAGTAAAACTTAGACTGCGTGAAGCAAGAACGGACTGCATGAAGTAAAACATGGATTGTACGAAGTAAAAGCGGACTGGGCGAAGTAAAACCTGGACTGCACGAAGTAAAATACAATAAGGGCATAATGATCCATTTCTGAAAAAATGCGGACTGTGCGAAGTAAAATACAATAAGGGCATAATGATCCATTTCTGAAAAAATGCGGACTGTGCGAAGTAAAATACGAACTGTATATAGCAGCACCCTTACAAAATTAAGATATTAACGTGGACATATGTTTTCAATAGTCTTGTACTTATCAGATGATCTAGAACGATAAGAATCAATATTATTTGGTTTGCTTTTTAAGACATAAAAAATAACTATATATAGATTTAAATATGTTTCGAAATTATTTACAAAAATAGTAAAATTTGTCACATGTTTGGGGAATTTACCTCATATTTGAGTATTTTTTTGCCATGGGTGGTTATAGTCGAGTTTTTGACTAGTCAGAACCCATAAATCCTAGTTCTAACCCTTAATGGGCAAATTCGCCCAGAAAGGATTAGAATTAGGGTTTAGTCCATTTAAAAGTAGGGTTTCAGGTTTTTTGGGCTAGTTTACGATGGGAGGCTACGATTTAGGGTTTCGAGTGTGCATATTTATTCAAAGTTAGGTTAATTTAAGGATTCTAGGGTTTATGGCTACACTTTTTGAAATGAAGACTTCATATTAATTTTATAATTTATGGTTACATTTTTTGAAACGAAAGAGATCATATTATCCGGTACATAGGTTTAGGATTGACGACTCGAGGACGCTCTTGTCCCTCCTACATGTTGCCTTTCACACGTCCTTGCGTTGTGTCCTGTGCGACCACACTTCTTACACTTACTTGGTGGGCTCTCCTCACGTCAATCCATCTTGTTTCTTATTCGAGTGTGATGCGGACGCCTATACCCACGACGAAGGTGTGGTTGGGGGGTCACTAGCAGCCTCGTGTGTGGGAGGGGCGAACTGGGGGGAGCCGAGCCGAGCCCCGGCTCACCCCACTTTCAGTCCCGAGCATTAAATGCGAGTATAAATTTGTGATTTTTTCGAATCCGACTCAGTGCAAAATTTAAATCTGGCTCAGTGTTATTTTAATTCGGCTCAGTTCATTGTTATAATTTCAAACATAACAATTAAATATATTCTAATACCTTTATCTTTTTTTTTTTTGATAAAGAATACCTTTATCTTTTAAAAAACCCCTAATATAGTTAATATACTCAGTCATATTAACCATACATTTCCCTAATGCTAATGTTTCGTTAACATGTGTAGAGGGTTGAGTAAGCCCAATATCATTTTATATCGACTTATGAATGAGTAAAAATACAATATTTGATGATAAATCATTCAAATTAATAAAAAATCGTCGATGACACATTCTAATATCATTTTTTCAAGAGTAATACTAATAATCTTAAGAACAAACGTATCGAGCGCAATGATCTAATGACAAATAGCATTATATATTGAAAGTAAAATAATATATGTAACATAATATATATTCTAGTAATAAATTTCGGCTCAGGGCATTTTCTAATCCTGGTTCCGCCCTGTGTGGGATCCAATCTTTGTGCTCCAATATTGGGTGGAAGGAAATGGCATACACGCGTTGAACCTTGCTTGCTCATCAGGTAGAAGGGGTGATATAGTTTCGCCAATTCCCCCCCCCCCCCCCCCCCGCGCGAAAATGCAACAAGCTACGGCGTGAGAGCATGGTATGTTGAAGCACTAGAACTTCTCGCACGTGCAATTCCCCTTCTTTGTGGAACCTAATTACATAGTTATTGTTCCCCCACTACGTCTCTCTGATTGTTAGGTGCTAACTTAACATCGTAGACTCTTTGAGCCGCATCATACGGTATGACGAAGTGTGTGACAGAACGAGTCGTCCATAGGCTTGTCATTCTGTGTGAAGTAGTCGTTGACTCTTTCCCCTCCGCTTGCATCGCGGCATATTGTTGACGCCTCTCGTGCAATGCCTCACCATCTGGTGGAATGTATGCTCGATTATGGAAGTAATGGGAAAACATCGCAGGCCCTTGAGTACACCGTTGACGCACTCCTACATGTTAGTCGTCATGGTTCCCCAGCGAGCGCCACTATGATGTGGCCCTTCTCACGTATGATCTAATCCTTCTCTCACTTACAGTTGAGTTCTGAAGTCGTTCAGTGAGCTGCTTGTGCTACTACAGTTCATTTGGTTGTGTGGTACTATGAGTGAACTAATACATCATTGACGTCATGAAGACGAAAGTTAGAACGGAAGGACCAAAAAGACAAACTAGTCAAAGTATGAGAGGGTAAAAAGAGCAATTTATAGTATAGGAGACCATTTTTTAGGTTGACAAAGTAGAGGGAGCAAAGTGTTATTCCAAAAAAAACTTAGGGTAAATACAACTTCATGGCCAAACGTTTTGCCTCGCTGACAATTATGGCCAAACGTATATCGAAAACAAAAATAGCCAAAAAAATTAACTCCGTCTATTTTTTTAACGGATTCTTTTATTTTGTGAATTCCAAAGCTGATTTGGAAATTGGAAAACTGATTGGGAAAATAAAATTATAATTAAAAAAAAAAAACTAAAATTTAAATCTCACTCCTCTCTTGGCCGTCCCCTACCCCCTCATCCATCCTTCTCCGCCACCTCTCCGTTTCTACAACTCCCCTCCCAGCCATAAATGACAGATCTCTACTAACTCTTTCACGCAATAGAGGATTCGATTCATGTATTCCTCTGTATAATTGCAGTAAAAAGTGGTGCTGAAGGTTCTGACCATGACCGATGAGAAGACGAAGCAGAAGGCGATCGAAGTCGCTGCTGCTACCTTCGGTACCTTTCTATCTCTAGTTCCTCACTTCTAACCGCGAGATGGAAACTGTTATTTTCCGATTCCTCGATCTGGGTGAGTATTGGAATGTTCTATTTCGATGCAGGTGTTGATTCGATTGCGGCGGATACCTCCCCAGATCTCTATTGTACAGATTTGCGTATTCCGAAGCTCATCAGCTCTCGACGCCTTCTCAAAAATCTCTCCGACGAACGTCCCTCCTCCAGGAAGTGATCCGGCTCCGACATTTGTTCCATCGTCAACGTTACTGTGTCGGGAAGACCCGGAACAGAGAACGACTCAACATCCGAGTCCACTCGCTTGTGCTGCTGGTGGGTCCGAATCATTTAGGAAGACAATCATTGGGATCCCAAATTTCGTCGTCGATTCGACCGTCCAGGGGAAGAACCAGTCGGCGAGGGTGAAATTCGATGGGGTTTGGGCCAAGAAACCTTCAAATTTGGGCTGAAGCAACGTTGGTGGCGATTCCAACGATGTGGTCGAAGTTTTCGCATCCTCCGACGGAGGTGGAAGGAAAATCTAGGGTTTCGACGACGATTGAACGAAATGATTTGATGCTCTTAGAAAAGGCTGGAGCGTTGAGCAGAGTTGTGAGGAGGGTCACTTTCCGGCCGTGAGAACGGAGATGATAATAGCTTGCCAGTCTCGATCATCGGAATCGTATGGTCGGACGCTATGAACGGAAAGACTATTAACAAAAAAAAAATATCTATGTGGCAATAAAATATTAGTTGGCACTCTTTTAATTATTTTTTCTGTTGAGTTGGCATAATACAATCCTATTTGTTGATGTTAACTCAGCTCTTTTTTTTATTTTCCGTTATCTTTAACGGAATTGGTGTTCTTCCGTTAATTTTTTAGCTATTTTTTATTTTCAATATACGTTTGACTATAATTGTCAGTGAGCGCCAAAACGTTTGACCATGGAATTGTATTTACCCAAAAACTTATTTTCAAAAAAGATTGATTATTTTTTCCTTTTGCATCTCGGAGTGTTTTTTGGTTTTTACTTTGTTTTGGACTTTTGGGTAATATAAATAGCATTGAACTCTGCGCAAGGTCACTGTTGGTTTTTGGTTAGGTAAGGGCCAAGGGGTACGGTGTCTCTCTCTTTTCTTTGCTCTTTGCACTTTCCGCCTCTGTTAGAGAGCTACGCCCACAGATTTCTCCTGAGCTCTTACGGTTCGTTCCTTCTCCTTCATCATCCCTCTTCCCACACTGTTATACGTTCTTGATTCCCTTGCAGAAGACTCCCTATCTCTTGTCTCTGTTAAATTTTCCATACTTTTGATTTGGATTTTGTTTTGCGCAATTCTATTTCGCTCGTGAAATCCGACGATCACGATCGTACGAATGAGATATATTTCCCAGGACCAGACGTAATTTCGTTTGCCTCTGTTGCCTTTATGTTTATAATATCAGAATCTGATTTCTTCTTGTGCAACGTGGTTTGATGTTGTTTTGTATCCCTAATAGTTGTTTGCATTCAGGATCATTAAAATTTAAAAGCGCGATTCAAAAGCTAGTAGGTGATGTGTTGATTCTGATGCTTATTTGTTGCAGCATTGTGTGGCCCCTTGTTATGTTATATGTGAATTACGCTGTATCATACTGTGAAATTTATTTCGAGTTTCTATCTTTCGTTTTACATTGTATCATGAGCGTGTGGATCATGATTCATATTTGGTGGTTGTTATTCTGCTTTCTCTTTTATGGAAGAAGACGTATGTTTTCATTCTGTGAATCAAAGTTACAGGTGCAATTCATGGTGGATTATTGGTTGTGCCAACTTTAGTCTGACAAACTTGCCACATATTATCAAAATGCCTGCGATATGGATTGTTCTGTATGGCCTACATGACTCTACTATGTGTGTTTCTTGTATGCCAATAGACTGAGAATATGCTTCCATCCAACAATATTCCTAGAAGACTATAGTCAAATTTCTGTTCTGCTAAGTTTTATTCTGTCACTTACTTTCTCTTTGTTTCAGGACGACTTGTTTTGATTGAAAAATGTCAACACTAAAGCTTCCAGTGTCCAGCATGATCCAAGCTGCACCTGTTTGCAAAGCCACGGTACCAAGCAGGCCCCTGGCAGTGACAAAACCCCCAAGTTCTTTTGGTTCCCTGAAAAACGTATCAGGAGCAGTAGTTGGGTTGAAGTCAAGATCACCAGTCAGTGTATCTGCAACAACAGTATACAAGGTGAAACTGGTCGGACCAGATGGAGAGGAGCACGAGTTTGAAGCCCCCGATGATACATACATCCTCGACGCAGCTGAGAATGCAGGAGTGGACCTTCCCTACTCGTGTAGAGCTGGTGCATGCTCTACTTGTGCAGGACAGCTGGTTTTGGGATCGGTGGACCAATCAGATGGGTCGTTCCTTGACGATAAGCAGATTGAGAAGGGGTATGTCCTGACCTGCATCGCATATCCTACTGCCGATTGCGTGATCCATACCCACAAGGAAAGTGATCTCTACTAAGCAAAGGGGAAGAAGAGGTAGAACATCATTTGGAACAGGATTCATGGCAGTTAGGCTGAGGGTTTACAGTTAGCAGGTGTTTTGATTAGTAGCACTGAGGAAGGTAGTTTCATCTTCATTTTTTCATTTCTGTCTTTCGATTTTGTTGGCCTGTATTTCAAACTCGGTGTTGTTGTGGTGTCCTTCTCTCTATTCTGATGATTTGAAATTGGAGGTCAAGTGACTCTTCATCTCATCTGAATGTCTGATATGGACTGGAATTCAAGTCCTTGGTATGTGTGGGCCCAAGGTCTAGATAGAAGAAGTTAAAAGCTTTATTATCACTCATTTTTCATAGTTGACTTTACCTTTTTCAGATCATGACTAAAAAGAAAGAACCTTAATTATGTTATGGTCGTGCTTTTTATGAGTAGTTTAATCATTAGTTTTTTTTTTTTTTTTTTGCCGAGGCAACTCCCGGGAGGGGAGAACTAAAGACCTAGAACCAACCTAGGAGATAAAAAAGAGAAAAAAGAAAGGGATGAAAGAGGGAAAGGCTAAGAGGGGGTTGGGGAAGAGGTGAACGGGGAAAACAAAGAAGAGAGGAGATTAACCCACATTACAAGCAACGAACAAGCTCAGATTAACCAAATTTTAAGATCTTGGAAGAAAATTCAGGGCAAATTTTGCTACATTGTGAGCCAGTTGATTTCTAAGTCTTGGGATTGAGTAAAATTCAAAACTTCTGAATTTTTTTGAGATGAGTCTAATTTCCTGAATAATAGCCCCTGCGACTGGATGCAATGTTTTATAATCTAAAACTTTTCTTTGTACTCCTTCTGCATCACTTTCAATTAAAATATCCAAAACCCTCATTTGAAAGCACCAAACAAGAGCTTCTCTTACGGCCAGACATTCAATTGTAAACGGGTCAGTAATTGCTTGAAAGCTCTTCCCACCTGCAAAGATGACTCTTCCTAGAGAATCACGGATAATAAATCCAATTGTTCCACCAATTTCATTTAAAACTGCTCCATCTACTTGCGAGGAAAAAGAAGGGGGAAATTTAGGGGTCGTTTACTTGAGAGATTTGGGGTGGAGATTTGAGGTGATTTGGAGCTCAAATCTCTGCTCTAGAGATTTGGACGAAATCTCATGTTTACTTCACAATTGGAGATAGAGATTTGGGGAGGATTAGAGATTTCGAGGTGGGCCCCTAGAGATTTGGGGAGCTTTCTGAAATCTCTACTAAAACCAGAGATTTGAGGGGGATTTGAGAGATTTGTGGCTCACTTTACGAAAATAACCTCAACTAACTTGTCTAATATCAAAACGGAGATGATGAATGAGGTCATTTTGGTCTTTCATAATATGTATATTTATTATTATTTTTATATTTTTAGAATTCTCTACACCAAATCACCCAAGTGAACATAACTTTTTGAAATAGCTAGAGAATCTCAAATCTATAGCTATTTCAAATCTCTAAAGATTTGAAATCCCCTAAATCCAAATCTCTCAAGTGAACGACCCCTCAGAGAATTCAACCTATATTGGAGAGATTTTGGCCCTAGATTCCTTACTTTTGGGATTTGAGCCTTTTCCATATATGAGTAGTTTAATCATTAGTTTTTATTTCTTAAGGTGGTTGTATCATTTTAGTTGGCCATTTTACTTTGTCAACTTAAAAGATAGTTCCTATACCATAAATTGATTTTTTACCACTCTTACTCTCTTACTTTGATCACTTTGCCGTTTGGGTCCTTCCGTTCTAACTTTTATCTTTGTAACGTTAAATCTGGACACATCAACACTTGAAGAGTTGGCCAGAGAAAGTAAATTGGGGAGGTATCATAAAGAGTATGGTGAAATATGATAAATTTTAAAATCACACATTTTATTTTCACTAATTTATAGTATAGGACCCAAACAATTTTCCCTTTTAGTTTTCACCTGAATACTTAAATAAACACCAGTATAATATTTTCCTGCTAATTCACTCACAAAAACGCGGTATTCTTTTCATTTTTTTGAATTATATTCTTATATTTCTGTACTCATATTCATCGTTTTCGATTATAACCATATCTGAAAAATTTAAAACAAAGATGTTCAAACTCTATCATTTTTTCAAAGGCCTAATATCCTCAGTTGTCACGAACTATAGCAATATTACTCGCGTATATATGACCTATAGCTTATCTGGAGGGCGTTACGAACTATTGAATCCCAAGTTCCGCATAACACGCCGTCACATTTTTAGGATTTCCGTCGACTTCCGTCTACTGACATGGCAAGGAGTGGTTATGTGGCAAGGCCAGCTACCGAGATCGGTTGAGTCAATCGCCATGTCAGCGCCTCTGCCGACCTGGAATAATTTTAATTGTTTAAACCACAACCATATCTTCTTGCAGACTTCCCAAGAAGTCTTTTACGATTCCCATATCCATTGTACTCTTCCCAAGCCAATCCAATGCAATCTCCAAAGCTTCTGTTCCTCTTCTCTCACCGGAGGTAGCCTGTAGCCCTACGTTTTCTTCTTCTGTTCGTTCTCTTTTCGTCGTTGTTCCGTCCAGCTCTTCGCCGTTCCTTCTTCTTCTTCGTCGTTCCTTCTTCTTCTTCGCCGTTCCTTCTTTCTTCATCTGCTGTTCTTTCTCTTTCGCTTTATTCGCTTTCGTTCATTCCTTTATTATTCTGGAGAGAGAGAAGTCATCATCTTTGTGGGGTCGACGGCACGCGAAAGTGAAAGGTGAGGAACATTCTATTTCTTGGCTAAATTCATGGCTGGGGACCGGGGGTTTGTCTGTATTTTGTGATTTTGTTCTTGTCGATCGTCTTTCTATTATGGAACTAGGGTTTGTACTTCACGTGGGTGTTTTGGAATTTTTGTCATGTTTAGGTTTATCCGGCTACCGCCGACCAATTTTGACTATGTCGTTTGTCTTTACAGTATGGATCTACGGCGGAGCTGCTGGTATACCATGAAGGACGTATGAAAATAGCACCAGGAAGTGCTGAATATCGAGGTGGTCATGTGGCAGAAGTCGACGTCTTGGACGATTATGTATGTTTCTTCCAGTTGAAGAAGATTGGGACTGAGACCCTAGGTTACGATTCTGTCGAACGGATGTGGTACGTAACCCCGGGTGGAACACTAGGAACTGATCTGAGGGAGATTAACGATGACGCCGACGCAGAGAGAGTTCGTGCAGCCGCTAAGAGTGGTGTCGTCAGCATTTACATTGAAGCAACGGGGGACCCAACTGTGGTGGTGGATAATGAAGATGCAGTCCCTGGCAACGAGCATGGATATGCTACAACTGACACAGAGGCATAAGTATCTGGTATTAGGGCTCACGAGGGTTTCAATCATTTCATTGATGATTCAGACCGGACTAGTGACCCAGAATTCCACGAAGCCATGGACAATCTTGGCATCTCGGGTTTGAGGAGGAGGAGAGTAAGAGCTACTTACCAAGCCAGCGGTGGTATTGAGGTGGTCCAGCTAAATGATGCAGCCGGTAATGGGGTTCAACAAGAGGAAGTTCTTATCAATGTGGATGAACCGATGGAGATGGACTTCATGAATATGCAAAGCGTGGAACATCAGAATCCAACCTCTGATGCTGATGATGAGGACTCGGATTTCGAGCCACCAGTTGGTAATTCCACTCCGACTCATACCTCAACTGTATCACTGACTTGCACTCCAACGGGAAGTCCTACACCAACCCGTTTGTCCACTCCACATTCCAGTTACCGTGGCTCATCACAATCGGCGCACGACGTTCACGACAAGATCGATGACGACGAAGTAAACTCTTTCGCTGGGCAAGTGTACTACAATCTGACTTGTGATCATAACAGGTTGGTATTCAAAGAGGGGATGCGCTTCACGGGCCCTAGCCAGTTTAAGGACGTTGTGGTGAACTTCACCATTGCTATGGGGGCAGAAATTCGATGGGTTAGGAGCAACCGGAAGAATAAAGAGGCGGTTTGCATCAAAGAAGGCTGCAAATGGAGGGTTTACGCTTCTTGGTTCGGTACGAACGAGACGTACATTGTGAAGGCAGTAGGACTGCCTCATAACTGTCCCCGGGCTCGAGGGAACCGGAGTGCTAATGCCAAATGGATAGTCAGCAAGTACTACAACAGGTTCAAGATCGACCCAGATTTGAACACGAAGCATTTAGCTTGTGAGATTAATCTTACTCACGGGATCACTATTTCTGTTCGGGTATGCTCCAACGCAAAGCTGCTGGCGAAGAAAATGTTAGAAGACACCCTTGTAGAAGCATACGCGAAGCTTAGACCCTACGTGCAACAGCTACAGACGTCTGATCCGAGGGGAAGGTTTCTTTTGGAGGTGGATCCAGTTCCAGGTGAAGAACATGTTAGGTTCAAAAGAATTTTTATAGGTTTCAGTGCTTTACAAAGGGGATTCAAGGTTGGTTGTAGAAGAATGTTTGGCCTCGACGGTTGCTTCTTGAAAGGGGAGGTGAAAGGTATGCTGCTGAGCGCTGTTGGCAAGGACGGTAATAACCAGATGTATCCCATTGCTTGGGCAGTAGTAGAGGGAGAGAACCGTAGTTCTTGGACATGGTTTTTAGATAATATTCGAGAGCATCTGGATATGGCGGATGGTACTGGATGGTCAATCATTTCTGACCAGCAAAAGGTTATATACTGACTCACTCGTTCAGGCCTAGTCCATAATTTAAACTACTTTATTGATTGTCTAATTCAGTACTGAATCATGTGCAGGGACTTGTTGAGGCATTGGTTGATATACTACCGTTTGCTGAGCATAGGAAGTGTGCTAGACATGTCTCGGCCAATTGGAAGATCAAGCATAAATCCAGCGTCGGTAGGAAGGCTTTCTAGGATGCTGTCTACAGCTGCAATGTTGCTGATTACAAATACCACTTGGCTGAATTGAAGGCTCTGCAGGACTGAGGTGATGACCCTGACTGTTACACTGACTTTCTCAAGTACGACCCTAAAACATTCTCTAGGGCTTTTGTGTCAAGGGTTCCAAAGTGTGATTCAATTGAGAGTAACATCTGTGAAACATTTAACGGGTGACCCTGACTGTTACACTGACTTTCTCAAGTACGGACCCTAAAACATTCTCTAGGGCTTTTGTGTCAAGGGTTCCAAAGTGTGATTCAATTGAGAGTAACACCTGTGAAACATTTAACGGGTGTATTGTCAAGTACCGCTGTTTGAGGATCATTAACATGTTAGAGGGCATACGCACATATGTGATGTCTCGTGTGGTTGCCAAATCAAAACTGTTGAACTCTTCAGACGGTAGGATACTGTGTCCAAGGATACAAGAGAAATTAGAAAGGTCTAAGGTGGTTGCTAGGCATTGTCATGTGCTCCAAACTCTAAACTTAGTATGTGAAGTAGATATCGGTGGGAAAGGGTTTGTGGTAGACTTGGATAAGAAAGTGTGTAGTTGTGGCTACTGGGAGCTCAGTGGTATCCCAAGTGTGCATTCTGTCGCTGCTGTAATTTATTTGCGGAAGGACATCGAGTATTGGACACACATAGCATACACTACTTGCCATGCAAGAGAAGCATATGGTTTTGGGGTATACCTGCTATTCCAGGGCAACAAGCATGGATGTCGGCTGAAGGATATGTCATCAGACCCCCTATGATTAGGCTCATGCCAGGAAGGCCCAAAATAAATAGAAGGAAGGAGAGACAAGAGTTAGAAGTCAGACCTGCAAGAAATGGAGCTGGTACTGTGATAGGTAGGAAAGGTGTTATTATGCATTGCAAGAACTGTGGCGTTAGAGGCCACAATGCTCGTCGGTGTCCGGACAAGGAAATGGAGAGGCCAGATGGGCAACCGCCAAGGCGTAGCCGAAGGGTCCAGGGTGCTGAGGCGGAGCATGAACTGGCAAGCTGCCGGCTGCAGTGTAGTAAGTGTCGTTTACCGGGCCATAATGCACGAACATGCCCTATGCTAAAAGGAGTGCAGGTATGCTACAGACTTCTATCTCTACTCGGTTAATCAGTCTCAACAACAAATGTGCTTGAAATCTATCTACTACGCAGGCTGTCGTCGATCCGAATACTTCTGCCAGAGTTAGGGATCACGAGATCCGAACTGTGATGCAAGGTGTAGGTGTGTACACGAACGAAGCGACTGGAAACTCTTACTACAAGGTATGTACAATTATACAAACTGAATTTATTTGTGATTGTGAAACTGTTCCTTCTATGTTACTTATTAGCATGAACAAATGATGTGTGTCAGGCTGGATTAGGACCCAGGGAGCAATGACCGAAGCTGCGGATGTGATACCAACCCGACCTCACACAGCCTGATCCAGCATTTGGTACCCAACCAACCGAAGGAGATATGTAAGCGGAAGGACAAAGCTGCAGTAGTATAGTTGTCTGGGGGTTGTCCATATGTTGGAACCCATCTTTATTTTGTTCACGAATGAGTCTGGGGGTTGTCCAGATTTGTTTCTAGACTTTTGCTTAGAAACCTGGTATGTGGATGGATTAGGTTTGGGACTTCACCCATCCTTTTGGATTATGCACCAACTACGAATTCAGATAATTGGGATACTGCACTAGTGAATGTCAATCAGGTTCTAATTGGGATAATCAAGTACTATTGCTCAATATCTGGAATTTTTACTGCATTCAACAAAGCACATGCTACAACAAAATTAGTGAACAACGCTTACAAGTAAAATCCTACACTCTAAACCCATATGCGATACACAAACCTAGAAAGATGAGAATTAGCAGCACCATTCTAACTTCCCGCTGCACTTGTTGCAGTGTGACCCTAATGGAGCGGATTTCGTCCACACACGCACCCAGATCTGAGAATGTTCCCCTAGTCGTCGACAACCCTTGATCGAGTTTCTCTTCCGTCCATTTGAAGTACCCACAGTCGCTGGAACTGTCTTTCCAATACGGACAACGGTAAAAAGACCTACCGTTGTTCTTCGACGTCCGAGCCACCAGCAAAATTGCTTCCCGGTTGTGAGAGCACCACCTTGGTGGATTTGTTGTACCCGCCAAAACGAAATGTGCGGTAGCGCTGTTCGATCTGGAGCTTGAACGAGAGGGGGAAGAATCCATTGCTCAACCAAACGTCTCCGTCTTCAGTCCGTTCAATATGGAGCTATTACCTGGTGGGATGCTATTACCGACGGATCTGCTGGAGAAGAGCTTCGAGCCTCCTGAAAATGGCGGCCACTCTTGTAATAGAAGAGAAGACGAAGGTGAGGAGAGAGAATAATGAATTGGGAAGTACTCCCAATAGGGTTAGTGTTAGGATATATTTATTTCGTTATTTTTTTAAAGTGTGCCGCCTTCATTTCCAATAGTGGAATCTACTCAGCATGTGACGGGGCTATTCGGATGAGTCAGCAAACTTCGTTTGCTGACGAGTCGACGGAAATCCTAAAAATGTGACGGCGTGTTATGCGGAACTTGAGATTCAATAGTTCGTGACGCCCTCCAGATAAGCTATAGGTCATATATACGCGAGTAATATTGCTATAGTTCGTGACAACTGAGGGTATTAGGCCTTTTTCAAACATATAAACACTAAAAATGACTAGTAGTCATTTATCAAATTATATCATCATAAATGATTTTCGTATGAATTAAATGGATTTGTTTGAATTTGTGTTTGAATTCGGTTCGGATACTTCAATATCCATACCCTACTCATACCCGCACACATAATCATTTTCAGATTTAACAATACTCTACCAACTCTTCTATTTGACCTCCTCTCGACCAACCCGTAAAGACGGGTCACCATTTTTGCGGATCACCTTGCCGGGCTGGGTCGAGTTTTGTAACCATGATAAATAGTAATTACGGTTTTATATTAAAAACTAGCTTTTTTGCCGCCCGATGGCGGGCTTTAGCAAATCAACATTTTTATTTTCTCTCCTATTCATAATCTATAACACTTTGATTTCAATGTTTTTTACTTCGTTAAATTCACATAATATAGAAACACCAAAATGTTAACTCTAAAGTAATACCCAATGTACACCTTGTTCATTTACTTCCTAGTTATCAGGAGTTTCATTAGAATTTTTTTTTTCGAAAGGATTAGGATTTCTAAATAAACAAAAATAAATTAAATATATTACCCATTACAATTAACACTAAGAATTGAGAGAGTGCGTATTAAAAATTAAAACCGTTAACATTGAGAATTGAAAGAGAGTGTATTAGGGCAGCAGTTTGTGCTAGTGCTTCTGCCCTCCCACCCTTAAAGAGAGTGTATTAGAAGTTAAAATCACGGCTGACTACCTCGCATCTATTGGTCATGACTGCCTTTTTGGGAGTCACACGGTTTCGAGTTTGGATTGTAATCTTGGTTATTGCCTTCCATAGGAATGTGTGGGCATTACTGAACCCTGGCTGATTTTTATTGATAATTAAGGCGCTTAGCACCACTTTCTTAAAAAAAACATAAATTAAAATCAAATCAACTAAGAATATAATTTTTTTTTAATTATGGTTTCTATTGGATTGTTATTTAGTAAATAGAAAGAGACAGATAATTAGTGAAATAGATGAGCACTAAAGTTGTAGAATAAAATTGGGATAATAACATTTTGGCTTCCTCTAATTTGTCAACTTAACAAATAGCCCCTATACTATAAATCGCTCATTTTACCCCTTCCTACTTCGACTACTTTGCCGTTTTGATCCTTCCGTTTCAACTTTTAAAAATAATTTTCTTTTTAAGTATGTAAAAGTTAGTTTCTAAATTAATTAATTGAATAATGTTGATTTGGAGAATCCCTAAATTTAAGGGGAGAAAGGATAAAAGGGGTGTGTTCTATATTTGCTTAATAATAGAAGGGTTTTTTTCCTGCCCTTTGGCAGATTTCATTTATGCAATATATAATTCTGAATTTCATTTAGAGAGAGAAAAATAGATAAAAATTTAAGGGGAAAATAACCTTCTTAGCCACTATAATTCTAGTGTTCTATTTTTGTTAAATTTGCATAAATGCTCAACACCCATCATTTAAATTAAGTTTGTTGTCTTTATTATTATAATGTATTTTCTTACTCTATTACTGCTAGTGAGTTACTGGTAGAAACTTTACACATGAGTCCATGAAAAATATGTCCATTCGTGATGGAGAAATGAATAAACTCATAGCAAGAAAACATAAATATTAAAAGTGTACAATAACTTTTGTTATAAATATGACGATATTCATGGAAATAAAAAAATGAGATGAGAAAAGAATAACAAAATTTCTGAAAAAAATAGAGAGTATCAAAAGATAATAAGATGCCTTCCCATGCCAGCCGATACCCAGTTAGAGCGAGAAATAGGGGTGGGAATCGGTTAATTAGGTCATTAACCTATAAAAATTGGTTTACCTATACCTCCAAGAATCTTTGAACGATGACCAAACGAAATAACATTGGTAAAAAAAAACAACCAAAATTCGGCCAACCAAAACTAACCAGTTTAACAGAAATTGACCGATTTACATACTTAACCTTAAAATTTGTAAATTAAATATATACCATATATTATACACCATGTAAAGAAGCACTTACATTAGAACTCATTATTCCATTATTGTTTTAGTCAAAGTCGGTCAAGGTCGGTTAACCGCATTTTAACCATTGATCGACTTGCTAAAAATGGTTAACTACTTCTTGACCGACCAACCAATCAATTAACCAATAGTCAACCAATTTTGGCCAGTTAATCAATTTTAACCATTAATCTTAACCGAGTTCTCACCCCTAGCGGGTAAATGTTCACGGGTATGGAAAACCCGGTACCCAGTTAGAGCGGGTAACAGGTGGGGACGGGTTTGAAGCTATCTGCCCCATACCCAACCTAATGGATACCCGGTATGAAACGACGTTGTATTAGCCTCGATATATCATAGATGTTTAACGGACCTCGCCCAATTTCTCTTTCAGTCATTCAATTCTTCACTTCAACTCATCGATCGAGGATCTGTCGTTCCCTCACAAAACTCTAATAAAGAAACACTTTCTTTTTCACTTCAGATTTTATCTTTCTAATTTCTAATGGAAATGAGAAATATTTTCCTATTTATTAGGAGTTCTATTAGAGTTTGTAGCTTAATGAAATAAATTAAATATAATACCTACCACGGTTAACATTAAGAACGAAATGAGTCTATATCAGAAATTAAAACTAAATAAAGTGAGAAGATATATTTTTAATTATGATTTTTATTGGCCTGTTATTTAGTAAATAGAAAGAGACCGTTAATTCGAGAAATAGATGAGCAAGAAAGTTGGAGAATAAAATTCTAGTCACACTTATAAAAAAATTAATTATCTTGACTGCATATTAATTTCATTTTATGTACATAATAAGAAAATTGGAGAAACATTTTTTTAGCTAGAGAATAACAAATTAATTACGATAATTTTCCCTTGACTTTCTTGAATCAATTTTACCCGATTTTTGCTTAGGTACTTATGACTAAATTGAAATGGACATGAAGTAGGTAATGATATTTATTATTCTACCTTTCCGATGTTCGAACATACCTTGTTTTGGACTCTCATTCAACTAAATTAAAATTTAAGATCAGTTGGTTGAATAATAATTTAAAAAATTAGAGAATTATTGTAATCAAACTAACTAAAGCCGATCTTTATTTGATAAGATAAAATTCGGTTGTAAAGCATGATGGTTGTTGAAAATAACTGTAAAAATTAATCCTCTTTATTTTTATTGTTTGAATAATTTATATCTAAGCTTGTTAGAATGTTCGTTAAATAAAGTCAAATTAAGTTTATGAAAATAATTCAATTTTTATAAGTAAAAAAATTAGAAACAATATGATAAGAAAAAAATTATGAACTCAATAAATATTTGTCATATGTTTATTGAAATTTTAATAAAATAGTATAAATAAAAACTAATCCAATATATGTTTACAATAGGATTATTATTTATTAACTTTTAAATTAAATTCGTAAAAAAAGGTTTAGATTATGTAACTTAAACCCCACTAACGTGGGTAGAGTGAACAAAAAAAGGAGGTGGTTGAAATAGATGTTTTTCAGTTACTATTTATTACACATAATAATTAATCAAATAGAAAATTGTGAATGGTTGGCTAGCTACATTTAAGGAGAGAAGGAATAAAAGGGAGCTTGATTATATTTGCATAATAATAATAAAATAGAAGTAGAAATCATGGATTAATTAGTTAGATGATCTGGACGTCTGCAAATTTGCAGAGAGGACAAGTTGTTGCGACCAACAACTCTTTTCTTAATGGCGAAGATTATATGCGAATTTCATTCTTGTAGCGCGAAGAAGAAAAATACCAACAATCTTTACCACCGTCAACTCATCATCGCCTCCATCTCCTTCCGTCCAGGTCACTTCACACCTTAACCCCGTCCAAGCTTAACTTGCTGCCTGCTCAGGCCATCTCTCTCTCACCTCCTCGAACCTCAATAAGCGAGCTTCAGGTTCTCTCTCTCTCTACAACTTTCTTCTAATCATCTTTCTCCAACTTCTTCCGATCCACCACCAGTTATCGTGTTCCTTCTGAGATCGTCTTGTTTCTAACTTTTAATTTGAGGGGGATCTCTCTCGCCTCCTTCGCAAATCCAACCGTCTGTTTCCTAGGTCTTTATTCTACTCTCCGATGGGCGGTTCCTTGTTATTCCCTTCTTCTTTTCCGTTTCCACTTTTTTATTTCTTCATCGGTATCTTAGCGTGCGAGATCTGTCCGTCTTAGATCGCTAAACAGAACATTATGTATTCCATAATCCTACATGTGAGCTTTGAGAGTATCATCACTGAGTTGCGTTGTCTTGTGTTTCTAGTGCGTGAATTTGGGGCTTTCTGTTATCGATTAGATCGATGAGTTTTTTCTCCCTGAAACGATCGATTGTGTTTCTTCTCAGTGCTTTGGGTGGTCTTGTTGGAGATTTATTTCATATGTATTACTTATTGGAATATTGCCAATTTTGGAATTCAGTTTTCTTCTCTTCGTTTGAGCAGGACATTGATGATTATTGAAGGAAGGATTTAAAATATGTCTGGTAGGGGGTTGATATACAGCTTTGTGGCAAGGGGAACTGTTGTGTTGGCAGAGCATACATCTTACTCCGGGAACTTCAGTACCGTAGCCGTTCAGTGCTTACAGAAGCTTCCTCCAAATAGCAGCAAGTACACCTACTCATGTGATGGCCACACCTTTAACTTCCTCAAGGAAGATGCCTTTGGTAAATTTTCCATTTCTCCATCGATTGGCCTGTTGGGGTTTAGTTTCTTATTGAAGTGAAACTGTTTCTAAGAATTTCCATTTCACAAATGCAGTCTTTCTTGTTGTCGCGGATGAGACGGTGGGAAGGGCAGTACCCTTTGTGTTTCTTGACCGCGTGAAAGATGACTTCAAACAGCGTTATGCGGCGAATATTAAAAACGAGGAACACCCTCTTGTTGATGATGACGATGATGACTTGTTTGAAGATCGGTTTAGCATCGCATACAATCTCGATAGAGACTTTGGGTGTGTAATCTTTATTCTCTGAGTTGCTTTTCCTGCTGTCTTACTAATTTGCTTATGACCTTTCCTTTCTGTTAGGCCAAAGCTTAAAGAGCACATGCAGTACTGCATGGAACATCCTGAGGAGATTAGTAAGCTGTCCAAATTGAAAGCTCAAATCACTGAAGTAAAAGGAATTATGATGGACAACATCGAGAAGGTATCTATATAGATTGGTTATTGGTAGTGACTATTGAGCTTTGAATCAACTAGGCTAACGTACTTGCTTTAGTTTTTCATATTTCACTTAGCTATCAAGATCTATTTAGTCTATTGAGCTTTGATTGTGTATGCCTATATGTTTCTTCTATGGTGTAAATGGGGTTGCTTTACCCTATAGTTTAGTTAGCCAAGCTGATGTGCTTGTAAAAATGGTATATATTAGTTATCCTTTGGTAGAATCCTAGATTAAAACTGTAAGTTGCTCGAAGTTATCCTGGTGTGCAAACAATTAGATGAAAATTGTGAATAGGCAGTTGCTAGTTAGGTCCAGAAACATAAGGCTATTGTAAAATCCTTGACCAAAATTCAAGTAATTCTGGGAAACGACTCTTGTGACTTGTGATGTGAAAGTACAAGGTATGCACGGCAATTCAAGTAAAAAATTATTGGATGAAACTTACTGGTCTATGATGAGTAATTATGAAAAGTTGTGTAAGCTCTTGATTACATAGTGGAAATCGGGGCCATGATGGTTAGAAGGAGTGAAGCTCAAATAGGCAAGTAAATCAATGAAATGGGCATGACTAGAACTAGAAGTTCAAATGGGTTGGTGAATAGGACTTGCATTACACATCTCGTTCTTTATCCCTTGCGTAAACTTGTCCCTGAAGCTGTAAATCATGAGTAGGTAACAGTGAAGTGTGAATGAATTGCAGGTTTTGGATCGTGGGGAGAAGATAGAGCTTCTTGTTGATAAAACAGAGAATCTACAGTTTCAGGTATGTTTAATTGTTTATATATATGCACACAAAAAGAAAAGAAAAAGAGAGAATGTAGAGAATGTGCTGATGATGCAAGTAAGTACTGAAACAGGCGGACAGCTTTCAAAGGCAAGGAAGGCAGTTGAGAAGGAAGATGTGGTTGCAGAATCTACAGATGAAGTTGATGATATTGGGAGGAATCCTCGTTCTAGTTATCGTAATCTGGCTTCTCGCTTGCCGCGGTTTCAAATGTTAACTACTCTATAGAATTCTGGATGGTTTGGCTGGCCATGTGTTTGGTACATCTTCCTTATGTTTTTTTCTTGTTCATCTGTTGTATCTATTCTGTTGATAAAACCAGAATTTATTTTGGATAGGATTGCAGCGTATTAGGCAACTATCTTAACCACATTTGTTTATGCATTTACTAACAGTCTGTTTCACCTTCTTTCTGCTGAATGTTGAATGTTGAATGTTGATAACCCCACTTAAACCTGACACAGTTGCTCCAATGAACTTGGACAAACTTTTCTTCATCTGCTTGGACTTTGGCATCAAACAATGGTCGCAAAAACCAACGAGCTGTCAATGAGTAGCATTGCAGAATCCGACCAAGTTCAATCATTGTTAGGGTCCTTTTTGTTTATTCAAAATGATCATCACGTTTCTCCAAGTTCGTGAATCAAGATTACTAATCCTTTCATGTTCCATATCGTTGCAGCATGTGTGTAACGCCTAGTTACTTGTTTGAAAGGTTTTGATATGGAAAAGGGAAATGGTGAATGCTGAGAATTTCTGCTCAGCAGAAATTATTCCTGACTGGGCCAGACCACGGTCATTGCACCTGCATAACGGTTGTGGGATTCAAGGGGACCATGGGCGTTGGTTAGAGACAACAATCGTTGTCATACTTCTGGCAACGGGCGTTGTCTCTGTGACAACGAGCGTTGTGCCTTGCATAACGGCCATTGGAGCCGTCGGGTTTATAAGCTGTCGGCCAGTAGTCTAATTCTCAGGCTTTTTATTCTTCTCTTCTCTTCCTGACAAACAGACGAAAACGGATAAGGTTTTTCGCCCAATCAAGAGCTAGAGGTCGTGGATCATCGTGAGGACTTCGAAGGACACCAAGGGAACCATCAAGATTGATTCTCCTCCGTTAATTTCAGGTAATCCTTCCCCGATTAATGGACTCAACTCCGAGAATGAGGGTTCCTCTCGGGTTTTATGTTTTCTGACTTGTTACTGATCAACTTAGTTCTAGGTTTGGGATTGGTGTTTGGTTTCATGAGTTTAGTAGAGGAGTGTAGAAGGAAGCTCGATTGCTCCCTATTTCCAGTTTCAAGCAAGGATGGACCTAGAACCGTGAGGGGTTAAATTCCACGATAAAGCTTTACAACTATCATGATCCATACCCTAAGATGTTAAATGTTTATTGTTAATGGATATGTACTTGTTAATGTTATTGGTTTTGCTAACGGCTAGGATTGCTAGAATTGTTATCGAAATTATAATATGCATGATAGACTAACGATAAAAGTTGGAATTAGGTGTGAGTACGGGTAACCCACCACAGATTGCGCAACCCCCTTAGATAGATTTACTGGCATTGAGGTTCTAGTGACCATATTGGCTGCCCTTGTGGCATTACCGAGATCATTACACCTTATTGACTTGGGATCCTCTGGTCCACTTATGGGTTGCCCATACTACCAACCTACTTACTCCTTCTTGTACTGGCTAATGACTTATGTGTTGACTTGAACTCCAAGTCTCTTACTGGTGTTGGTTTACACTCTGACTCTTTTCTGTTATGACTTATTGGTTAGATCACCAACTGCTTTTCACTTTCCCTCTATGCGTTTTCTGTTGTGATTGTTACAAGGTATGGTGAGCAGGTCATCATGCCACCTAGCAGAGCAAGAGGAGGATGAGCTGGGAGGCATACTGATGACGAGATTTTTATGCCCCAAACACCAAATAATCATGAGAGATCTCAGGGTCGTATTCCCACAGGTATACTCGAGCTTCAGTACTCAGCCTTGGTATGCTGCTAGTCAGCTAAATCAATTTAATTGAAGAATTGATTAATCTAGAAAAATAGAGATCAACTAATTAACAACTAAAAAACACAAATCAAGAAGTAGAATCAACTATGGGGGAGAGGTCTTGCTTGGGTTTGTATCATTCTAAGAAATTATGAGAAAATGTAGCTACAGAACTGGCATGACATGGATGACAATCAGTTTTAGGTTCTAAGAGTTGGGTCGATCGACTCCTTAACCAAGAACCACCTGCAACACACCCTAACTCGCATTCAACCAATAATCAAATAGCAAACTCAACAGAAACCCTAAAACAGGAAAACTGCAGTAAACCTCAAATTACAGGGAAGTCTAAGAACGAGGCGACAAGGTAACAAAATAGATCATCAATCATCATTAATCCACAATCCAAAACATGTATTCAAAGTTTCAACTCATAATCTCAAAGAATTCAACAAAACCCAAGCAAGAAAAGGAAAACCTAGCTATTCATGAGAGAAATCAGAAAGAACGCTGCAAACGGAGAGAAATCAGAAATAAAGGGGGCCTTTTGATGTCGTTTCGAGTTTTTTTGTGAGATTTCAGGTTACCACGTTGTGGAGACTCTTTTCTAGGAGGTTGGCGCTTCAAACGGGGACCCATTCGGAGTTTGGGCAGAGCGGGAATCATCGAAAGACTGAAAAAAACTTCTCACGGAAACAACCAAAAGTGCGTCTGGGAGGAGAGAAAAGTGCGCCGGTGCACTTTTCAGTGCTGCCAGACGCACTTTTCCCAGTTTCCGGATTTTTCCAAATTTTGGGGTTTAAAACCCCAAAATAGGGAGAAAACAAACATAATTCATTCTTCATTCAATTCTCGATGAACTAGACACTCTCGGGAGGATATTTTGGAGCTTTGAAGACACGATTGAGCGAGAACGAAGCGAAGATTGGTGAGAGGATCGATAAGATAGGCGAGATTAGTTTCTTCCCGAGCAAGATGACCTTCTTTCCAGTTTTTCTATCTTTTCTTCTTGTGATTTCCTTTGAAACCATGAGCAGCTAAACTCTCAGGTTTGTTCAGATTAGATGAAACTCTAGTTAGGCTTTGTATGGACGATGTTGTGTTTTTAACCGGTTTATGTTAATTGAGGTTTATTCAGACATTTGATGCAATTTTCCTAAACCCTAATTTGAAGCTTTGTGAATCCATTGATTGACCGTATCGTAAGGTTCTTATTTCATCTTTGATTTTGGGGTCGTGACCAAGAACGTGAGTCATTATAGAGTCTAGGAAGTAGGATCTGCTGGTATCTTGACCATAGGACCGATAGACCTAATATCTTTGCATTATCTCTGTGACATTTCACCGAACACCTTTTATGTATTCTTTAGAATTCATAGGTTGTCTTGACTATAGGAACCTTTGGATTTGATAGGATAGCATCTCTACGACCTAACCAAGGAGTAGAGATTACCTAAGGAAGTGTCGAGTCATCAAGTCTGTGTTAAATCGAAATTGCATTGCATCATCCGTCTTAATCGAGCTAGAACGGATTCGATTCTGCATAAACGCCTTATTCAATCTTAAAAACCTCAATTGGCTTATTTGCTTACTTGCTAATTTCTTGCATACTTAGATTAATATTAGTTCATAAACCAAACGACAAAACCCCCAAATAGCTTTACGTACATTGTTGAGTAATATAATCGGAAAGACCCTAGGGAAAAATGATCTCTTTGGAGAAATTCATTGAGTAAAAACTTTCTGTACAGCCCGACACACTTTTCTCCCTAAAACAGGATTTCCCCCCTCTCTCTCTACATTTTCGGATCAAACCCCCCCCCCCCCCCCCCAAACTCCGTCATTCAAATGAACCCAACAACCCCCTCACATTTTTTCGAATTTTCAGCCTTAAATCACCATTCCTCATCAATTTTCACTGACCCACACATCCCCGTTCACCATTTTTCATTCCCCATCCATTTCTGAGCATCCCAAACCCGATTTCACGAGTTTTCATCAAGATTTCACCGAGTTCTGACCAAAAACCTAGTTTTCGTGTTCTTCGGGTCGTTCGTCTATTTTTGTTGGGATTTTCACCGAGCTTCTTTGAGGTAAATTGTTCTATTATTCACTATGATTCTATTGATATATTCCACGCTTGATTTCACTGATATTGACTTAGTTCAATTTTTTGGTGGTTCACTTGTTTTTGCGATTTTGATTTTGGTCGAAATTGTTGTTGCCGCTGATTATTTTAGCTTGTATCTTAGTCTTGTTATGCACGTTGAACTTAGTTAAGCTCGATTTGAGGATCTGCTTTGGAATTTGTAAATTTTAGGTCAATTGCGCTTCGTTTATGCTATACGATATTGATGTTTCTTGACTTGCTTTGGACTTGTTTATCATAATTGTGATTTATGCTTGTGTATTCAATAATTGTTGCCATGTGCCTATGATTATTCCTTACGTTTCCCGTGTCCTGAACCTATCTGTATTGCTGTTATGCTGCCCGTCGTTTATTGTTTTTGCCTTATCTCCCTTAGACCTTGTCTCAAGCTCTAAGTGTGGGGTGGGGTTTCCCTTGTTAATATGGGCGTTTTTAGTTGTAGATTATGGACAAGTATCCGGAAGATCATTTCCTGGCCGACCTTGTTGGATGTGCTCATCAGCCCGTCGTGGATTCTGATGAGGAAGAACGAGAGCCTATACCCCCCTTTAGCCATGTACCTCTTCCCGGACCAGATGAGATTGCCCCCCGCGTGAGCTGGTTCCTAATCTCTACTGCTTCCTCTACCGCCTCTCTGACGCTCACTGTGAGCGTTATTGGAAGATTCACCATCTTCCACCAAATGTGGGAGCGGTGATTGACTTTGAGGACATTCAGGATGATTTTCCGGACTTCCACAACACAGTGGTTTCCAGGTTGCGTCGGGGCAACCTTCTTCAGCTCTGCGAGATACCAGACTCAGCCCCATTGATTCCACTTCAGGAGTTCTGTTCGACTTTCAGTTGGGAACCGAACGAGAGGAGCAGGACTGTTTGACACATCCGATTCTTCCTCGACGACCTGGGATTTCATGAGTCCTTCGACTCATTCGCAACTCTACTTGGGTTCAAGGTTGAGGAGGATGTTGTTCTTCATTTAGGGATTATCGAGTCCTGAGAGGAGAGGACCATCCGGTCCAAGGAGGCTTGTAAAGAGCTTACCGGCCTGTCCAATGGTTTTAATTACGACTGCTAGGTTCACTTACCGCTCCATCAGGTGCGCGACTTGGCGGTTACTTCATATGATATTCCGTCGCACTTTCTATCATCACAACACCGTGGGGCATCACTTCTATAAAGAGTAGTTGCGTTTATTTAGAGCCATCCGCGCCGACATCCGTCCACAACCGGGTTATGTTGTCGCCAACTTCTTCGGGCGTTGAGTAGAGAGGGCTACCATCCCTCGTTCCCTTCCTGTCGGGTGGTACATCTCGAAGATCATCGAGACAACTAAAATTTTAGAGAATTCTTTGGGTTTTGCAGATCGTTGGACCAATGAGGTCTACATCCATGCCACCCCACCTAAGAGGTTGGGATCCCGCTACCTGGTCCTTCATGGCTTGGTTCCGCGGCCAATGGTTCCTTGGAGAGCCAGACATGCCCAACAGGGCACTAAGGGAGTACAACAGGTCCCTCGGGATCTAGAGCATGAGCCACAATTCAACATCCAGACGTCCTTCCAGCAGTGGCAGACTGCTTTTGCCGAGGGCGGACACCCGTGGCAGCAGCAGTTCACCCGATTCCAGGACGAGCAGCGTGCCTAGCACGCCCAACATAGATGGAGTTACTCCGGAAGATCCGGGATGGCCAGCCACCACAATAGTGAGAGAGAGAGAGAGAGAGAGAGAGACTAGTGGGATCAGTGATCCATAGTCGACATCAGGATTTGTGTTTTGTGTCTTATTATTTTGTGTTTTGGACTTCGAGTCAGTTTGTCTGTTTTGAGTCTTTGTTGAACTTTGTTGTGGATTGATTCAATGGCGATTTTTTATTTTGACTGCTCTAATCATGTGTTGTTCTTTACTTCCCATTCTCTCATGATATAATTTGTACTCCTGTTGCCATTATCCACTCAATGTTTCGCACTCGCCATATCCGGCGCCCTCACTATCACTTTCCGGTACCCCTATACACTTTTCTTCTCTTTTTATGTGGTCCATTGAGGATAATGTCTTATTTAAGTGTGTGGTGGGATTTTATTTTTTAGGGTTGATATTGGTGTGATATTTGTATGATTCCTTTGATTAGAGTATCATTGATTCTTGACTTGTAATGCTAAATTGGACTTCAATCTTTCACAATGAGGTTTAAGCTGAGGCCGAAGTTGATCTTCCCCCGCTTCAGAAAAATGCGAGGCAGAACTCTAAGACCACCCAATAGTACGTTGAGGAGCGACTTGATCTTATGCAGGAGGAGTTCACAACCCGTTTTGACCAGATCGACAACCAGCTTACTGAGATACTTGGCCACCTCCGAAATTTGAGGAAGTCAAAGTCTTCCCTGATCACTTACTAGAGGAGAAGGACTGATGGCACATTGGGGAGCGCCAAAGAGGATGTCTGCTCCTCTTGAGCTTCGGCTCACTCTGAAGAGGGTTCTTACCCTCTTCCACATATCCTTTACTTAGCTTTTCTGGATTTATTTTCGTCGTACACTTTCTCGTACTTTTTTTTGGAAACTTTCTTTTGGATGACTGTATTTTGATTGTGATGATATTATTCTATTCGAGTTTATTTTATGTGGATGGTGAAGGTACAAAAGGAAAGGGAACATCAAGAGCGAAAATAAATTGAGCGGAAGTCTGGTCCTTCCAGATTTCACAATGAGCGTGCTTCTTCTTTTTCTCGGTATCATCTTCTCTTTTTCTGACTCGCCTTAGATTTTTTATTGTCCAATGAGGACATTGTCTTGTTGAAGTGTGGGGTGGGAAATTTATGATCAGGATAAACTTTTTACCGTGAACTATACTGAAATGGGTGGTGATTGTGGCTAATTTTTAGCGATTTTTTTTCATTCTATCACTGCTTTCCTATTTCACCTCGTAGCTTTGACTTTCTACATTTCATAATTCCTTGTGAAAGTGTCCATGTTCTTGAATTGTTTAATGAAATCAGTGTGGCGTCTTTGCTTTGTGAATTGTGTGAGAACCGTGGAATGTCCATCACCCGTACCTTCATCTCGTTAGTAGCCTAGAAACTTGCTTTAATCACTACAACAAATAGGGGGAATCGCGGTTACACTATTGGCGGTTTCTTAATGGCGGTTTAAACCGCCAATATCATTATTTATAATTGTGACGGTTTAAACCGCGACAATGAAGAACATATAAACCCAATCTCATGTCAATCGCGCCTAAAAACACTCTCTCTCGCCTCTCATTCTCTCTGAACTCCATCTCAGGATAGCCGCCTTTTCCTCCGGCTAAGCCGCCGGCGTTATCGACGTTGCCTCCTCCGACGCTGCCTTCTCCTAGGACTTAGCCGCCTCCGTCCTCCGGCCAGGTAAATTACTGACTCCCTCTCCCCTCTCATTCAACAAAAACTCCGACTCAATCTCGCCTCTCTCTCTGCACGACAGCGACCAGCGTTATCGAGGTCGCCTTCTCCTCCGACCTCTCCCTCTATACGGCAACAGCCGGCCAACCTCGACGACTTGCATTTAACTGGACCTCCAGGTATTCATCTCCATACTCCCTACCTCTTACAACGTTTTCCCAGTGATTTGTTGCATGAAAAATCGAGTTGCAGGTTCAGAAATTCAGGTTTGGTGTTCTTGAACCAAAACCCTAATTTTATCAAGTTTTTTATTTTGAGAAATTGACCTGATATTTATGAAATTGGTGATATATTGAGTCTTTACTTTGAATCGGGGCTCATATATTGATGATTTGTTGCTTCGAGATTGATCTTCTGATGATTATAGATATGTTTGCATGCTTGTTCCCGAATATTTATGGCTAAAAAATGTTCATGTGATGAATTGAGTGAACTTTGTGTATATTGGTTTCATGACTTTGTAATCTTAGCAAGTGAGATTTGTTTAGCTGACTTGGATGTGATTATTAGTTGATTTTTGATATGTGTTCGATAATGTTAGGTCACTCCTTTGTTCTGTTTGGTTAAATGCTCAACTATCGACCATCTTGGTAAGTATTGTGCATATAATAATAGGTAGACTTGCTTAGCTGTGATACTTGAGGCATCATATGGTTATACAATGTTCATATAACATACTAATTTGTATGTAAATTTGATTTTAATGTGTTATTCAATTTCCAATAAAACATTAATTGCATCTTTAAGCTCAATTAGACGGGCATTTGTATGGTGACATAATTCTTTTTATGTCATCCAAACATAATGCATCTCAACCATTGGATGCAATCATTGACTCAAATCCGCATTTATATCCTCTAATTAATGTAATTAATTGACATTGATATTATTTGATTTTTTATGTAATAATTATGGATATATATTATATTTATTCTATGCAATCAATCTTGATCACACTTACCAAATATGAGCTTAGCCATAGCCGAATAAATTCCTTTTTTGCTTGCAACGATTTCTGAATAATGCTATTTCAGAATAATAGTATTTTTGATAGCTAGTAATTACCAATATGACTAATTACAAATAAGACATCTAGGCTAGAAATAACAAAAGAGAAAACTGCGAATCAACCATAGAAAACTAACTCCTCCATAATATTCAGAAATACTATTATCCAAAAAGTTGGAGTCACCGAACAATATTTTCGAGCCAAATACTATTATCCAATTATACATACTATTCAAAGGGAACACGAAATCCAACCACATTCCAAACTACTAATCAACTAGGCCAAGTAGAAATGTTGCTACTTAAACAAAAATGTTTCTTCAAATCCACCATTGTTCCATAACCCAGATATAGACTAGAATATAATTCAGCGCAGAGTTGGAAGTTGAGATGGATTGACCGTGTAGTGCACCATCCTTGTTTGAGTACCGCCTTCGATCTCTTGTCCATGGGATTTGCAAACATCTCAAGGAAGACGATTTCCCTGAAAGCTTCAATTACTGCAGCATTCTTCCACTGCTTATCCATCCACGAACGAACCTCTCCATCCCATTTCCCACGTTTCCCAATCAGAGAATTAGTCATCCTACACACAAATTACTAATATCAACATAATCAGAGTAAATAAACAAGGACACTTGAAGATCCCAAATCAGCAGAATCTGTAATATTATTCGTAAAATACTATTATCAACAATATTCATAGACCACACGAAACCAAATCATAGAGTAAACGACCCAAATCAGAGACTAGAAAACAAAAAACATAGAAAATAAGACACAAATCAGTAGTACTATGCCTACAAAACTATCATCAGCAGATTCACAGAATTCTTTGACAACTAAATGGCCAAATTCAAGCCTATTATCATCAACTATAGAAAAGTAATAGTATTGCTACAATACTATTATATGCAGAGTTGAGATCTTACATCATATATAACCCAAATAAGAGACCAGAAATCCCAAATAGGAATACCAAATGAATAACCCAAATAAGAGACTAGAAATTCAAAATAGGAATACCAAATGTCACCATTCCTATTTCAGTAGATTCACGATATTAGAAGACTAGGAATACCAAATTAATCATCCAAATCACAGACCCTAAAACCAAAATCAAACAACAATAATAGTTTTATGTTGATAACATTATTCTTGGAAAATAAAATCCCAGAGAAATTACCCAGATGAGTTCCCATTAACCTAAAACAGAGATGCATGACAGTACACAAAAAATGATTAACAACAAAAACGACCCACAAAATCAGCCAAATCATAGACCCGAAAACCAAAATCAGAGACTAGGAAACAAAATCAAACAACAATAATAGTATTATGTGAATAACATTATCTTGTAATATCAAATCCCATAGAATAACCCAGATCAGACCACAATAACCTAAAATATAGATGCAATGGTTTTATATTATTATTTAATATTTTCCCTCCCCCTTGGATGTGTTACAAGTAGATCCAATTGTTCTTATGGCTTTTGTCTATAAGACATAAGCGAAAATTATGTCACCATATTGAATTTGCAATTAGACTACCTATCTCGTGGTATTGAACTTAGCTAATATGATTTAAATAGTACGCTTTGAACATGCTAATACGCTTTGAACATGCTTTGAACTTAATTAGACTACTATATATGCTTTGTATAGGTAGAATAATAATTTAGCTAAGACTAACTAATTAACTTCTCACATTGAATTCTAACTTCAATTTGCCTTTACTAATAAGGTTTCAATAGGTAGAGCTAGTAATTATGGATAAATCTTGGATTACACAACCTTGCTACATTCGAGGTTATATTGTGGGAGTTGAACAATTTCTTGACTTTGCTTTCAACAACTCTGGGATGGGGAGCATATCATTTGCCCGTGTTTAAAGTGTGGAATGAGAAAGTTCCAAACGAGATACGACGTACGGTGTCATCTACTAGCAAAACCATTTTCTGAAGGCTACACCATGTGGACTCGTCATGGAGAAATAGTGGATGATGTAGGAATTCCTTTAGCGTTGGATGACACACCTCGTTTAGAAGAAAGAGAGGTCCCAAGTGCCACTGAGATTAACTCAATTCGTCATCTTGTTAGAGATGCTTTCGGTCAGGGTGGGGAACAAGACGCGTCCGCTGGGGTTGACCACATTGTAGAAGAGAGAGATGAACTAGTAATGAATGAGGAGACGAAACTCCCAACTCAGGATGCAGTAGCTGAACCTAGTGTGGAGGCTAATGATGATTTCATCAAACTCATGAAAGAAGGAGGAGAACCATTGTATGAAGGTTGTCTGAATTTCTCTAGGTTGTCATTTTTGCTGTGCTTGTACCATATCAAGTACATGCATAAAATTAGCAACAATGCAATGGAGAAGATATTAGAGTTATTGAGAGATGTTTTCGGGATTGCAAAGTTGTCAAAATCTTGTTATGAGGAAAAGAAGGACATAAAGTTGTTGAGATTAAATTACATGAAGATTGACGCATGTAAGAACGACTGTATGTTGTAAACCGATGTTAATGCATATAATTTGGAGTGTACGACATGTAAGTTGCCCAGATACAAGAATATCAATGTTGTTACTGAGACCGGTACAAAGAAGCGTAAGCCACAACCAGAGAAGTTATTTCGATACTTTCCATTGATACCACATCTTCAACGGTTTCTCCAAGCTCTGCAGAGAACATGATTTGGCACACCACTAGTCAAAGCTCTGATGGTATATAATCAGACATCCACGTGATTCTGAGGCTTGAAAGAGCTTTGATAGATTATATCCCGAGTTTGCAGAGGAGCCAAGAAATATATGTCTCGGTCTCTCTACAGATGGATTCAATTATTTTGGGGTTCAAAGTATCAGTCATAACACATGGCTGGTTGTAGTAGCACCCTACAACTCTCCATCTTGATTGTGCATGAAGCAAACTAGTCTTATTCTTTCGAGTATAATTCCTGGGCCGAAACAACCTGGGAATGACATAGATGTTTACCTCCAACCACTTGTTGATGAGTTAAACATATTGTGGGAAGGAGTTGAGACATATGATGCTGCAAGCAAAGAGACTTTCAAGATGACAACTTCGCTAATGTGGACGATAAGTGATTTCACTGGTTTATGCTTGTTATAAGGATGGAACACATATTATAGTAAAGCATGTCTAGGATGTAATCTAGATACACTGTCTCGATGACTTAAAAATGGAGGAAAGTTTTGTTTTCTTGGTAGTCATCGCTTCCTGCCACAAGGTCGCATATTGCGTTCAAAGGCAACATGGTTTGATGGCATAATTGATCAACGCGAACCTCCAGTATATCCTTCCGGGATAGAGATTCTTCAGCAATTACAAGAAGTGCATGTTACATTTGGGAAACATGGACAACATCCTAAAAAGAAAGGCAAGAAGAGAGCACGTGGTGACGACAATGATATCGGTGCATTTGGAAATGATGAGGAGTATTGGAAGAAGAAGAGCATCTTCTTCCAACTTCCTTATTGGAGGTTCAGTTTGTTGTGACACAATCTTGTGTGATGCACATCGAGAAGAATGTATTCGACAATATATTGTGCACATTGCTTAATGAAAAAGAAGTAAGGATAATTTAAAAGAAAGACTTGACTTAAAGGTAATAAAGATTCGGAAGGAATTGTGGCTAACGAAAGATGGAAAATGTCCTGCTACGTTGTTCACGTTGAGAAGTCGAGACATTACTTTAATGCTCGAGACTCTGAAAGGTATAACGTTCCCTGATGGATATGCTAGTAACATTTCTAGGTGTATAGACCTAGTTAGGCAAAAAAGGTATGGGTTGAAGACACACGGCTTGCATATAATATTGTATGATTTATTGCCTTTAGCCATACGTGAGGTGATGCCATTAACTGTATCTAGGGTTCTTATTGAGTTATGTGCATGTTTGAAGCAATTGTGTGGAACTGTGCACTCTATATCAGAACTTGACAAGTTGTAAGAACAAATTGTACTGGCCATATGTCATATGGAGATGATATTCCCTCAATCTTTATTCACTTGTCAAGTTCATCTTCTGTTACATCTTGTTGAAGAAGTGAAGCGAGGAGGTCCAGTTCAATATCGTTGGATGTACCTTATTGAAAGGTAAACCATAATTAACTGAGTACTTACTGATTAGTAAGTTGTTATCAACTCTGTTTTCCCTCATTACTGTAGATTTTTGGAAAAACTTAAATCAATGGTTGGGAATAAAGCACACCCTGAGGGTTCTATTGCGGAAAGCTGGATTTCTGAAGAACTTTCACATTTCCATATGCTTATTTCAATGATAACATTGAAAAACGATTCAATCAGGGTAAACACGTTTCGGAAGCTCCAGACGACCCGAATGGTGATTCAGAAGTGATTTTCTCTATTGGGACACCAACTGCTGGTAAGCAAGAATTCACTCTCTCGCAAATAAAGATGTTACAAGCCCATCGCCATGTGTTGGTGAATTGTCTGTTGGTGGAACCTTATTAGTAAGTGGATTTTGTGTACTAGTTGTGCATGAAGCACCATCTTTATTTAGGCGAACTCATTGAATACTAAATGTGAATGGAGTATAAACGAGTATTAAGGAGAAAATGGAAGGGAAGAAAAAAGACCGCAACTGATATCGACAAAGAAGTTCACCTTTCATTCCCTGAATGGTTTAAGGATCAAATTGATAAGGCTGTTGAAGGGTATTATCATTATGATATTGTGATGCTAGCTCGAGGTCCAAATTGGGAAGCCAAACGGTATACAGTGTACGACATCAACGGTCTCCATTTTTGGACATTGGACCGTGAGCAGTTAAGGAAAACACAAAATAGTGGAGTTTGTGGAACCTTTGACATCGCTAGTGTCTCTAGTGTAGGAGACACAAATCCCATTTGTAGTGATATGTATTAATATGGCAAATTGGTTGAGATTGTGGAGTTGAATTACTGTGGTAGATACACTACATTGTTCAAATGCAAATGGGTAGATATAATGAACCCATCATGGAGGAAGACAGATGCTTTGGGCTTCACAAAAATTAACTTCAGTCACACTCGTGATGAAGGAGATAGAGAAGCACATGATCCATACATCAGTGCATGAGATGCAAGAATGGTATATTTTGTTGAAGACAAGACCGATAATAGTTAGTGCATACCAGTCCATTTCAAACCAAGAGACACGCACAATTTGCCGGAAGAAGATCTTAGCAACTCAGTTCTACAATTCAAAATCTTGTTGTAATAGATGACATTCCTGATTTTGTGTATGAAACATTGGCTAGGGAGAATCTTATGGCAGAGTTACGAGAGTCTGATGAGTAGATTGAAATTAGTAGCTTGTCCTTCTATTGTACTGTTTCACAATTTGAGTACTGTTTCACAATTTGTTTGGATTCTATGGATGATCTAGTTGGTGGTGGTGACGGCGCCGGTGGTGGTCGTGGGCATGGTCGTACTGGTGGTAGTCTTCCCGGCAAGAAATATGGGAAATGGAATTGTGAGGTTGTAGTTAAGTTTCTTCTAACTTAGTTGTAATGTTAAAATATTATGAGTTGTGTTCTTTACCACATGTACATTCAAAAATTTCAGATGCTAGTGGAAACTTCTCTGTTATGGGGCTGAAGGTACGAGAGGCAGAAGCAATGTTGGGGCCAAGAAAGTAGTGGTGCGATTGGTTGATGGAGTACTTCCAAAGGGAGGCCATACATATGAGTTTCTCATACGAGACATTGGAGTGGCGACTTCACTACACTGCCCCTCAGATTCGTTGAGTGGAGAGATCACAAGTTGAAGCCGTATAAATCGACTGTGTGGAGAAATATGTTTGAGGTAATAACTTTTATAATCTGTTGTTATAGTTGATGGTAAAATATGTATTGTTACTAACCTCTTGTTTTAATTCAATCAGCCAAAGTTTGCTATCTTGCCCCATGATTTCTTGCATCTTAAGAGTTACATCATGAAACAATTGGGTAGAATTTGGTCAAGAAAAATAAATTTTGCATAAAACAAGTTGTCGAGAAAGCAACAGGCGCGGATGGGCGTGTTGATAGGAATGTGCTCTCAGCGTTAGGCCCAAGAGGAGCTAGCAACCTTGATTGGTGTGAATTCTTATCCATACACGGAGAAGCGCGGAGAAGAGTAAGTAACTTTCAAACTCGTCATGATCTTTTTGCATGTTTGTCATTTGGAATGAACATCTTTGTTTTGAATTGATTAGAAATTGTGGCAAAAAATAAGGTGAACAAAGCAAAGCAAATTAGGAAAAACAGGGGAGGGGCTAGGCCTTATAATACAATGCAAGCACAACTGACGGTTGAGCTTGGTTATATGCCATCCAGAGGTTTCATTTGGCTGCGTGCACATAAATTAAAAGATGGAACATTCTCCTCTGATTGTGCAGAGTTAGCGGTAATTATCTTTGTGTCGTAATCGGTTTGCTACTAAAAGTTGGTTGGTTTTGAGTGTTTTTTTGCTTTTTTCCGCAAATGATTCAATATTATGAGAATTAGCAAGATGTTCCTACGCATCATGGACCCGGTGACTCTTTGGATTTGGTGCACAAAGTTTTAGATGCTGCTTATGGAGGAGAGCACTCTAGAAGAGTACGTGGAAAGAGTTTGACTATTTCCCACGAGTGGTAAGAATCTCATCTAATATGCATTAGTAGTTCAGATAGTGATTACATTATTGATGAAACGTGTTTCATTTTGCCTATTTTGTAGTTTGATGCTGCTTCTGGTTCTTCTGAACAATCAATGGCCGCAACTCAACATAATGTCGATGCCTATACAATTGCGCGTGTGAGAGAGGAGATGGATCGAGCGTATGCGAAGAGGATGCAAGGTGGACTTGATCGTAAAGTCAAGGAAGCGGAGGACAAACTAGAGAAGAAAATGGAAGGAAAATTCAAGAAGTTAATGGCAAAATGAAAGGGTAAGAAGAAAGGTTCTTCATCAATTGAGAAAATGAGAAATGTAAGTTTTATATATAAGTATCTTAGTTAATCCAGATAACTTGATTTTATGAAGTTTCCATGATACTATTTTACTTTCTGCAGGTGAGTGGAGACGATACTGGATCGGGTGATGATGGCAATCCCGATGATTACATAGTCATGCCCTTGGATAGGCATGGAGCTATAGGTGGAGGTGGGAGAGGAGGACAAGCATGATATGTGCCACTAGCTATGTACCGCTTTGGAGCTGTTGCTACATTTCCAGGAGGCTCGAAAGTAGGTTACAACACTGTCAGACTTTAGGGAGGGGTTGTAGGATTTGTAGCTGGAGGTTTGGGAGGAGGAACCATTCCCTATGGCCATTCAGGTGGAGGTAGCTCTACAGTTGCCGGTGAAGGTGTTGCGAATGAGGAGGATGCATATGATGACGATGATGAAGAGCTTGGAAGTGACGATGATGACGATGAGGAGGAGTTTGATGATGATGATGATGATGATGAGGATGCTGAAGGTGAGGAGGGTGAAGAAGTTGGTGAGGGTGAAGAAGAAGATGATGATGATGAATTGATCCCCTACTACGATAATCCACCTTTGGATGATGATGATAGTTAAGTGGTGATTAGCGGTGTGCTAGTATTTAGCAATTTATGGTTTCAAATTGATGTTTGTATCTCACTATATTGTCTAGTATTCTATTTTCGAATGATGGTGCTCATTGTTTAAGATTGAAGTTCATGTAATTGCATTGGTGGTGATGTTAGTAGTTTAATTGTATCCGTGGTGTTAGTAGTAGTTTAATTACATTAGTGCATTTGTTAATGAGCTGGTGTGAATTGCAGGTGATGGACGAATTGGTGAGCTAAATATAGAGCTGTGATTTGGAAAATTAATAGCAATATTGGCGGTTATAACCCCCCAATATTGCTTCCCTGAACAGCCACTATGTGTATATTTCAGTTGCCCAGAACTGCAAATATATTTAAGCTTGTGGCGGTTAAAACCACCACTAAATTAATTACAATAGTGGCGGTTAAAACCGCCACTAAATTAATAGCAATAGTGGTGGTTAAAACCGCCACAGTTACTTATTAGTGGCAGTTCCTCACCACCACTATTAGTTTTTTGTGTCGGACGAATACGTGGCGGTTTTCCTTCCCTATTGTGGCGGTTGTGCAACTGCCATTGTTAATACAACTGTGGCGTTATAACCTCCACAATTGTGGAAAAATAACCGCCACTTTTACTCTGTTCTCTTGTAGTGAATCGGATTAGTGAATGATTGAGTTAGGTTTGTGCAATGCTTGTTCTATTCTTCTGTCAAAATCGCTAGTCTGATGCCATGCCCAGTTTAGATAAGGGATTCCAAATAATTTTTTTGCTAAAGGGCGCGTTAAATTTAAACAGGTGTCAGTTGTGGGTCAATGTAAGAGCTAGCATACGTGCCCGTCCATTGCTGTAGTCCCAAAGGGAAGTCTTGATATGGCATTCTTCTTCTAACCCCTCCCGATCGTCGCTGGGGTTTAGGATAACGCGGAATTCCAAAGGTTTCTGTCTGCTCCATACCTGGTAGTATCCACAACCGATCACTAAAAGTTAATGGAAAGGCAAGAACGAATGCTTAATTGAAAATTCTGAGTTTTTTTATCCCTTATCTAGCAAGTGTCGGGTGCGCCTTAGAGTAATGTATAGATGGTAGAACGGTATTGTCAGTTCTAAGTCAGTTAGTCATTAGCCTGATTAGATCTGGTTCCTGTTTTACTTTCAGGATGTTGCCCAGTTTAAAGTGATTGGTAGAGGTTAATACCCTAGTTCATTGAGTTCTAAGATACCAATTACATTGATTGATGATTCATGATGTTCTGGATGTGTACATGCTTGCATAGGTGCATTTGTTGTTTTGAGTTTTGCTCGAGGACAAGCAACATTCAAGTGTGGGGTATTTTGATAGACAGAAATATGTTACGCCTTTTCCCCATATTTTGATACGTTTTCAAGTGGCATTTAAACTTTAATGTTGTTCTTTTAGTGGTTTTGATCAACTTTATGAATATTCGTCTCAAATAACCTATTGGGATCATTATGGTCCATTTTCACACACTACAAGAAAAAGGGTTAAAAGTTGCAGTTATAACATTGGCGGTTGTGGAACCGCCACTATGTAATTACCATTGTGGCGGTTTTAACCTCCAATGTCAATTTTTCATAATTGTGGCGGTTAAAACCGCCACTATGTGTTTTTTTAATTTGTTGATCCGCGTAAAACCCAATCAACCAATGGAAATGCACGATTTTTCTTACCCAATCTCAACCTCACCTTCTCTCACCACCATTCCTCTCCTTTCTCTTCTTCTTACTCCATCTCTCCTTCTCCCTTCACATTCTCATCCCGTCGCCTCTCTCCCTCCTCCGTCGCCGCTTCCTTCTCCGTCAGGGTAGAGGACAAGAAGAAGGTCCTGATCGTCAACACCAACAGCGGCGGCCATTCCTTTATCGGATTCTACTTCGCCAAGGAGCTTCTTGCTTCCGGCCACCAGGTCACCGTCCTCACCGTTGGGTATGAGGGTTCCGATAAGATGAAGAAGCCTCCGTTCAGCAGATTCAGCTGGCGAAAGCTTTGATGTCGTGTGGGGAGATCCGGCTGATGTCGGGAATTTCGTCGCCGGCGAAAGCTTTGATGTCGTGCTTACTCACCTAAGTCCGAGAAGGCTCAAAGGACGAAGAAGAAGAGGAATGAAGGATTTTTGGGACTCGCCGGAATCTGGGTTTTCCGCCGGCGAGTTTTTTTTTGGGAAAGTTATAGTCAACAGTGGCGGTTATAACCTCCACTGTGTAACCGCCACTGTTGTTTATTTGTGGCGGTTGCTGACCGCCATAATTATTTGTTTGTGTCGGACATATTAGTGGTGGTTTAGGGTCCCAATTGTGGCGGTTGTGCAACCGCCACTGTTAATACAACAGTGGCGGTTATAACCTCCACAATTGTGGAAAAAAACCGCCACTAATACTCCTTTTTGTTGTAGTGACATTTCCAAGGTGTTTTTATGAGTTTTCAGGTCACACCATTACTTATATAATTTCGATACGAAGCCACAAGTTCAAATGGTGCTCAAATTGGAGTCTAGACGCTCAAGATATGAAGTTTTGAAATTCTAGCGTAAATACAACGAGACGCTAAGGAAAGACCACACCTAGCGTCCTGTCAGCAAAACTTATCGTGCAGATGGCGTGTAAACGGCATGCACGCCAGTTACATGCCGATTACACGCTGCGGATCTAGGTAGTTTGTATAAATAGGATTTTTAGAAACCTAATGTAAGACGACGACCAGACTTCGTTCCCATCTCATTTTCGACGAACACCCCCGACCTCCAGCACCTAGAAACCCCTCTCGGCATCTAGAAATCATTTATCTATCATCATCCTTCATCTCCCATATCCCAAAATCAGTAGGAGAAGATCAAGATTCATCCAGACACGAAGAAATTGGTGGAGCTTTTCATCTCTCTCTCTAGGTCGTATTTTTCATATCTTCAATATGTACTGCTGTAACTAAACTCCATAGGATTCGGTGAGTGGAACCTTAGGGGGATTGATGATTGTTTACACTTCTATTGCTTTGGATTTATTTTGGTTTAATTCAAGTTCAGATGTTATTCAGATATATGTGTTATTCAGATATATGTGTTCTTCATATCCTATTTTTGCTTCTCTGACAATGATGCATGATTAGGTTTGTTGTTTGACTGTATAGTAATGCCTTGACTCAGTACTGAGCAAGTAATGTGTTGCGCTTCAATTTTATACATAGATCTGATCATACTAGCTGTGACTTTTTAGGTTTAAAGACCCAATATCATTTCATCGAACACCTTGTGCGCATTCTACTTTTAATGTAAATGGTGACCAATGCCTTTTTGTTTGTGGTTAATGTTGAATTCTATTTGACTATATCCAATGAGCTTAGGATTCGTGTTGATCTTAGGTTGAAAGATCTTGCCTAGCTTGTTAGAACTGTTTTAGTCCAAAGTTATGTATTCATGATTCATGAACCCGATCGAAAGGGGAAACTTGTTTGACTCTTATCTCGCTCCCATTTTGTGTTATGTCTTTGCGCACTTAGAACAATTAGTTGTCAACCCTTACTTCCATTCTCTTTGAGCCCGTGCTTGAGTTAGATGTTTATAGCTTGAGCCAGCCTTGTCTTGAGATTTTGTTTGGAAGTGTGTGTGTTTTGTCTGTTCCACCAATTTGAACACCTCTCTCATAACTGAGTAAGCCGAACTAAGAAGAACCTTGGGAAATACGACCATGGCCAAAAGCGAAGTATCTTTGGTCACGCTTTATGCAATGATCAACAGTTTTCATGAATTGTTGGCCACTTAGAGAGAATCGGTGGGATAACATGGATAGTCGATTGGCTAACAGTAACGGTTATCCAAGCGATGTTGAATATGGATGCGAAAATTTCGTCCAGCCTCAGTTGCAAGTTATATCTGACGATGAATCAACTGCAAATGTTGACGGTGTCACTAGTGCGTGGGAAGGTACAAGTAGAAGGGTTCGTGTGGAGTACCACATTTCCGGCGAGGAAGTTGAACTAGGAAATTTTCCTTCACTACCGATAAAAGGCACTTCGTCAATCCCCAATAGAAGACGACGAACGTGTGGGGCATGTGGAGAACATGATCACAACAGAAGGAGGTGTCCGATTTACCCTCCATGAAGGTCAGTGTACGAACAATTGCAAATTTAGTTAGTTAATGTATGTTATTATGAACTAAGTTAATGTATGTAATTAATGTATATTATTATGAATTAAGTAGATTTCATATTTAATGAAAGAAAAATCGAAGTACATCCCAATTCAAAAAAACTACATCAAATTTTTAGGGAGCGCAGTGGGTGACAAAAGGGGACTTTGTCCCCCATACAAAATTAACTCCTAGCCCTTAGATCAACTCCCACTAAATCTAATGGTTCCTAAAATTAGTATATTAATAGGTATTTACTCCCCTATTTACCTTGTTCACGCTGCCCTAGGTCAATTTTTACCGCACAAAATTGTAGTTACCTAGTTCTCTCTCACCTCCAGACGGCGCCGACCCAGATTTCTCGCCGTCAACCGTCCGATCATCGCCGCCGGCCACCGGGTGTGAGGCCGCCGCACTTTCCTTCCATCAGGTACGCTGTCGTCGATTGGTTTTGAAGTGAGGCAACCAGTCGATCGTCCCAAAAGTGGCCCGATGTCCCGTTCCGCCGCCAATCAACAATCGCGTCCGCTCTGCTCCACCGTCCTTTTGCTTCGTCGTCGCCGTTGAACAATACATTTATGTCACCGGTCTACTCCGCCGCGATTAATCAAGTGAAGAGCCTACTGAAGCTGCCGATTTAAAAAGGATAAATCCACCAGCCGGCATCTGGTTAGTTTGAAACACCATCCTATCAAAATTTTGGGTTTAGAGCAATACTAGTATTTCGTGGATAACCACATGCATGCCTGATTTTGTGATTTGAGTATTAGTTCTATTCGATTTAGGGTTATTCTTGAAATTGGGGGGTTGGTTCTGAATACGTAGATTTTCTCTTGCTTTCGGTTCTGCAATCCAGGTCAGTCACTGTTTATATCAATGATTGTGGTGGTTTTTAGTTCGTTTATGGTTTGTGACGACTGAATATCATGAATCAATACATGTAGATTTACAATACTTGTATGCTCGTAGTACTAGTATGTTTGATTACGATTTCTAAAGAGATGGTTTGGCTCAAATTGTTCCAGATTTTTTCAGTGTGAAATTGAAATTCGATGGAGAATAACGTTAATGGGCAGCAGTTCAATGTGTGTTCTGTCTCTATACATACTAGTCCTTCCAGATTTTTTCATGTTAAATCTACGCTTGAAGCTAAGTTATCAAACAACCTGGCAAACAAATGGGATTACAGTTACCTCCCAGAATGGCAAACTAAGATGTTATGTTTAATCTTTGATACACATCCAAATCAATGCATCTGTTTGACTCTTGTTTGATTCTACCAAGTCTTATATATCTCCATCAGCCAATTTGAATTTGAGGAAATTGTGTGTTTTAGAAGAATCAGTACTAGTATGTGTACACTACTTGTATATTCGTAGTACTAGTATGTAATTCACACACATGTGTGTTACGTTTTTTCTCGACTATATATCAACTCTCGAATTTTTATTTTTCTCGACTGTATATTCGTAGTACTAGTATGAATTTTTGTTTTGTTCTGCAATCGAAAAATAAAGAAGAAGAAGTTGACTCGTACCTCCATTATAAAACTTGAACTTGGGAGCTTGAACTTTTTACTGTAATTGTGAGAGACTGATTTACTAAAAAAAATTGAAAGTTTCATAATAATGGAGGATATATCATCAAGTCAACAGGAGCATGCATACTAGTATTGAATACATACTAGTACTGAATGTATACTAGTACTTCGTGCAGACAGACAAGCCGCTACAATCACAATGAACATAATCTTAATTCAAACTGAACACCATAAAATGAAACTCACACAGAACAGTGAAATGAATTGTGGTTTGATTGGCTTAAAAAATTTATTAAGTAGCTTATATGAAAGTAATATTATAATGAAAGAAGATTGGCTAGAACATGACGAAAAACATACCGTAGCCACGTAAGATTCCTTGTTCATCTGGAGTCGGAATTGCATCCTCATCAGGTTCAGATGTATCATCAACATCGGGGGAGTGATCAATCGGTGAATTATTTAGATCAAACAGAGGTGCAGAAGAAGGTTCTTTTAATTGGGAACTCGAACCGGGTTCATCCATTAAAAAACTCTAACTTTGAACTTGGGGATGGATTTTGTTAATGATTAGGGACTGATTTGTTAAAAAAAATGAAAGAGAAGTTCTGCTTTTAAATGGCGTTACCATGAAGAAGAAGAAAGATTATGATTAACTACAATTGTTAAGAGAATATTTGCAAGCAAATTTTGAGGAGAAGATAAATCAAAAATAAATATAATAATGGAGGGAAATCACATATGGAAACAGCCGCATCTTCTCTTTGATTCAATTAAAGGGATTATTTAAATAACTTTATTAAATTCAATTAAACCATTAATTAAAAAGAAGATAGGAGATCAAGGGCCCAGATTGAACTTTGTATAGGTGACAAAGTTTAGACTTTGTCACCGAAAAAAATCCCAAATTTTTAGGTCCAAATAATTAGTAATACACAATATATGTGTAATAAACTATTTTGTGAAATGGATTGATAGGAAGGTACCGATTTTAACCAATAGAAAATTGAATTTATAAAATAAGGTTTTCTACAGATTAGGGTTGATCTAACGGACGGGGTTATGATCTGGGTGATAGGATTTTAGCCAATAGAAAATTGGATTTATATTTCCGTGTGGTGGAACTTGTGGTTTACTTCGGAAATTTCATCGAACGACGTAGGGTTATTATCCAAGTGACACCATTTCAGCCAATAGGCTGTGAGTTTTAACTGATTAAATTTCCATATCCGTGTGGGGGATCGTGTGGTTCATCCAATGGCTTAAAGTTATTGACAGAATGTAAAACAATGATTCAAATAATTATCCCACAAAAGTAGGATAGATCGTATTCCACATGGTTCTTATTTCACGTTTACTCAAAGAAGTTGATAACTACTCACTTGAGATACGCCACATACAGATCCATGGATCAAATGACGTCCCGATGTCCGACAACAGAGTCGGATCTCTGTCGGGAGGGCAGGAGATAGGCAAGTCAAGCTGAGGTGGGAAAGGACGTTGATCAGATCAACTGTCTCTTTTCTTCTCTTGTTCCCTCCGACCACACATGGTTGATTGGAAAAAATCTCATTTTCTGTTACCTGACATGTTCCGTTGAAGTACCGGATATATTATGTTCAAGTACTAGACATGTTCCGAATTTTTACCTCACAAAGAGAGGATTTTTTAGAATTATCAGTATTAGACAAGGCCGAGAAGGTCGTCTTAGTGTTATTTTGACTAGCTGAAGCTCTGCTACGTATCAAAGCTTGTCAAATTGAAGAAGTCTCTCACCGGAAGTTCAGCTCCGACCATCAGTCAAAACTACCGTCGTCATTAAAGTCTTATGTAAATTATGAGATTTTTCTTGATTTAGCTCCAATAATTTAACTATTACAATTCTTAAAATTTTTGGACAAATTTTTATTTATGGGTATTTAATTTATTACTCCTTTGGGTGGATCAGCATTTAAATTTCCAAAAGAAATCACAATAATAAATATTCTAATTTGGCTTAAAAAAAAAGCTTCCACAACCAACAAAACAACAACAACAAAGAGGAATTGAAGCTCTCTCAACCACGGCGTAGCAGAGAGACGGTAGCAGAGAGACGAGTAGTAGAGAGAGCGGGCTTGGCGTAGCAGAGACGGTAGTAGGAGAGACGGCGTTGTAGAGCTTGGGAGACGCGGTGGTTCCGTCCGCCGGGCTTTGGCCCTTGTCGGTTCGCCGACTTGAAGTTTCATATTCTAGAGGTTGGGGTTGCTCCCAACCTGAGTTTCTGGCCCGTCTTCTTGACGGTGCTGCAAGGGATCTTAATCCTAGAGTTTGTAGGGATCATAATCCCAGATTGAAAAGGGTTTGCCCTGTTTGAAAGGGATCTTAATCCCAGATTAAAAATAGAGGAAGCTTTGTTTCTTCCTAAGAATTTCGAGAGTGTTGTGACCTGGTTCTAAAGATATGTGTTCTTTTCGTCTTGGAAATATTTCGTTCTCCATCATTGTTCAGCGTTGAGAATTTTTCTACCCAGAGATTCCCTAGAGCTCTAAACAGTGCTCGTTCTCACCATCGGTCGCCCTGCGTTTCTACCCAACCGAAGAGTAGGTTGTTCACAAATAGTCTGATATCTATCCAAAATTAGACAGTGTGTTTGATGACTTCAAACAAGTGTTGATTTCTTTGAACAATTAACTTATATTTGGAGGTTTCATAACCAACGATTCCCTATATAAGGGTTTGTGTTCTCTACCCTGGGGGTTCCTTTCGTCCGATTAACCGCACAGTGGGCGGTGCCTTGCCGCCGGTGACACCACTTCTTTGACGTTGACCGTTTCGACTAATTTCCGGACTTAGCGCTCGAAATTAAAATCAGTTATTAGGTTAGCGTAATTTAAGTTTGTTTTCAAATCCGGATATATCATTTAGAGGGATGAGCTGGCTTTGATTTTGGCATCTTCAGTAATTCCCTGGCTGATTTTCGGTGGTCTGACAACTTTCCCTTTAATACATTTAAAGTGTGAGCTGTTTTATTCTTTCAAAGTTCCCAATTTTACATTTTTAAAATCTTATTATTCACGCCTTCTTTACTTACCTATTTTTCTACCCTGCAATTACCAAAATAAGTTAGATGCAATATTTGATGATTGCATTGGCAGTGGCCATCAGAGGGATTGGAAGGGATTTATGGAAACAAAGATATTGAGTGAGATAAGCTAATAATCAACAATTAAATATTCTAGCAAAATCAATGAAATTCGACTCTTTTATACTATACCATACGTTGGAACAGAACACACAACACACTCACAAATTCCCTTTTGCTTCTCTGCACCTATCAATAACCAACCATGAATCCTCACAACAACCAAAAGAACAATGATCAAGACGAGATTTTCAGGTTTGGCAATGAAGTCATCCAGGATGGTCTTGAAAGAGCTGAGCGGAGTGTGTTGATTCGAATCTTTTGGGATCAACCACGAAGTAGAATGTTCGTACAAAACTCTTTGAACCAGTTATGGCACTACGACGGTTCTATCCAAGTGATTGAAGTGGGTTTCGGGCTACTTTAAGTGGTATTCCCCTCGGTGGATGCAGTGAATTGGGTTATTGAACGGAGGCCATGGTCGTTGAACATGAATGTGATGAACATGGTACCCTTCTCCCCGCCCTCGGTGGAAAATTTTAAGGAACTACAGTTCATGGCGGTCTGGATTAAACTGTCTCGGGTGCCGTCCCATTGCGTCACAACCCGCTTTGGGAGGGAGTTTCTTCCGTATTTTGGTGAGCTTCTTGATATCTCCTTGTTTGGATCAAGAGGGAGAGATGCCGTTTTCATCAAAGGGCTAGTCAGAATTGATCTGTTGGCTTCCTTTTTAGGTCGTAGGCGAGCATGTGGGCCGAATAACATCCCATTTTGGGTCAGACTTCACTACGAGAACATCTCGTCCATTTGTTATCGGTGTGGATTTCTGGGCATGCATCTCTAAGGTGTCCACATACGGATATTCCTCTGGATCATGAAGCAAGGGGTTCATGGATGAGCATTGGCCGCGTGGGGTTCAGAATAATGGAAAATAACTTACAGAAGTACATGCAAAACCAAAGCAAAGCGAAGAAGTTGGAGATTGAAAATTCTGATTTCGGACAGTTTAGCTTCGTTACAAAGGAAAAAAGATTCGGCTACACGGTTCAACAGCTCGAGGATGAAACCGGATCGGATGAATGTGGAAAAGAGACTGGTGCGTGTGCTGTAGCTTCAAATCAACCGGTTCCGCCGCCTACAAACAAGAAACTGTCGAAGGCTGGAGCAAAATCGCTGAGTGGGAGAAGGCCGCCTCCATCAGAGGGTGCCTTTGCTCGAAGGAAACAAGCCTCCCCCCTAAAAAGTCGGCACCTGCTGAGTTGATGAACAAAGATGAAAGGGTGAAGACGGGAATGAACAAAGGCATTTATATTCATCCCGGAAGGAGAAGGTTGGAGGGGAACGATGCTTTCAGCTGCTCCAAAGTCTGTAATTCAGCGGATGCCCCCCTGTTCGTCCTCCCTTGGGTCCGGCCATTGCTCGTCAACAACAAGATGTCAAGAGGAAGCTGACTTTTGAAAGCAAAGGCAAGGGAAAGCTGGGTAAAGAGGCTGCATCAATCCCTGCAAAAAGATGGGTTCCCACAAAGGGAATTACAATTAAGGAGCCAAGTTCAAGAGAGGCTCTATCTAATTCGACATCCTCAGCTCTGCCGCGGAAAAGCCAGCTCTGTGTCCCACCTTCTGGATTGGCAGGGCCGAGCAAGATCGGGGAATGGATTGAGCCGAATAAGGGAGTCCGATTACCTGATGAAAGATTGGATTTTCCACATAAGTGCTTTGAAAGGAAATCCCTTTCATTGGAGCTAATTAGGAATCTGTATCAGCAAGATGATGAGGATGAAGTTGATGATGAGGATTAGGAAGAGGCCGTGCTGCAGATTAATGAGGTTAGGTCGGCTCCTACTGCTGTTCGAACGACCGTGGGTGAATCTCCGATCTCGTCGGTGGATCAGCCGGTTAGAGAGGTTTCGCTAGAGGATATCGGACGGATGAGGCCAATTGTTGGAAGATGGGGGGATGTTACAGACAGTGATGATGAAGATGATTATGCAGAGCACTTTGGAGAGGAAGAAGAGATTGATGTTCCATTGAATGAGTCAGGAGAAGATGAAGTTCAAGAAGATGAAGGGGGAGGTAACTCGGTCAAACCTAATCTCCTCTCTAAAAGCAATGGTGGCGTTGATATTTGGAGATTAACTAAGTGGGCCTCTTTTCAAATCTCTTCTTATCTTAAATGGGCTCATTGTTTTTATATGGCTGTTTTGCAGATTAAAGAAGAATGGGATGGATCAAGTGGGGGAGTGCTACATGAAGGAATGGGCCAGGATGTGATCGGGCCAAATAAGGCTGGACAGCCACTTTTCCTGTTTTGTTCAAACTATTTAGCATGTTTTGTTTCTTTTTTCGAACTTTTTGGTGGTGGTTTCCTACCTTAAATGGGCCCAATCAAATAAATGAGTATTTTATCCTGGAACTGTCGGGGGATTGGACTTGATTTAACGGTCCATGAACTCAAAAAATTAGTGGGTCGTTTTAAACCCAAATTCCTTTTTCTGTGTGAAACCCATGCTCAAGACATAGATTTAAGAGACAAATTGTCCATCATTCAATATAGAAATTTTAAACATGTCTCTGGCGAAAATACGAAAGGTGGAATTGTGATGGCTTGGAAAGATAAACTAATAATCAGGATTGTATTTGCGAATGTATACTCGATATGCATCGAATGGACCGAATCAAAGGATAAAAAACTGTTTCTCATAGGCGTCTATCTTTCAACTTTCCCGGTGATTAGACGAGCTCAATTTGAAGCACTACAAAATAAAAGTCTAGACATCAATGGACCTAAGGTTATTTTTGGAGACTTCAACGCTGTTTCCAACCTCTCGGAAAAACATGGTGGTAACCTCCCAAATGCTAGAAATCTGGCTGACTTTAATGCATTCATAAATGATTTACTACTTGTAGATGTAGAATTCACCGGACCTATTTTCACCTAGTCAAATAAAAGAAATGGAATAGAAGAGATAAAGTCAAGACTCGATAGATTTCTAATCTCTTTAGAATGGTTAAACCTTTGGCCTGAAACATGTTGTTCTAATATCAAAGCAAATGGCTCGGATCATCTGGCAATTTTCCTTGAAAGAGTGCCAACAAAATCCCCTTCGAAAAAATTATTCAGATTTGATAATAGGTGGATCGAGTTACCCGAAGTAAGAAGTGTGATTGTGACCGAATGGAGTAGACCAACACCTGGTTTACCAATGTATAAAGTTATGAAAAAGTTAAAAGAAATCAGAGGTAAAATTTTTGAATTAATGAGATCAGGTGTCACAAATTCGGAGAAAAAAATTAAAGAGATCGAAAATGAAATTGACTTGGAGAAAGCTGCAAAAACTGTTAATTGGGAACGGATCTCAGCCTTAGAAAATGATTTATCAATTGAGATACATCAAGAAAATTGCTATTGGAAACAACGTAACAGAGCCAAGTGGTTGGTGTTGGGGGTCAAAAACACGAAATTCATGCATCAATCTGTAGCACAACAAAGAAGGAGGAACTTAGTAACAAACTTAGAAGATAAAAACGGAGTTAACCAAAGCAATCAGAATAAAATGGGCCAAATTGCTTCCGAATTTTATAATGAGCTTTTTTCTACCTCATTTCCACCATCTAGTCTCGGATCTATAATGAATGCAATTCCAGAAGACAAACAAGTCTCGAGCAAAATGAATAATCAAATTACGGAATGGGTATCTAATGAAGAAATTAAAGAGTCAATTTTCTCAATCGGGAAAGATAAGGCACCGGGACCTGACGGGTTCACCGGAGCTTTCTTTCAAGCTTTTTTGGGACATTGTGGGCCAGGAAGTCACTGATGTGGTGGCCTTATTCTTCAGATCAGGGATAATGCTGGGAGAAATAAATTATACATGGGTATCCTTGCTACCTAAGAAAGAAGACGTTAAAAGTATGAAGGATTTAAGACCTATTGGACTATGCACAGTGTTGTATAAAACAATAACAAAAATTCTTGCAACAAGGATAGGGAAGATACTACCAAACATCATCAGTACGAACCAAAATGGCTTTGTACAAGGGAGAGCAATATCTGACAATACACTTATTGCCTACGAAGTTATGCATTATTTAGCAAATAGAACCACAGAACTATCAAGCTTCATGGCACTTAAAGTCGATATGGAGAAAGCATACGACAGGGTCGAATGGGCTTTTCTCATCGCTCTTATGAGAAGATTTAAGTTCAGGGAAAGGGTTATTGGATGGATCTATGAATGCCTTTCGAAGGCTAAACTAACTATCATCTTAAATGGTCAACCCTTTGACTATTTTTCACCATCTAGGGGCTTCAACAAGGGGATCCCCTTTCTCCACTACCGTTTGCCATCTGCTCAGAAGGTCTAACCCTTATTATTCAAAAAGCTATTTTGGATAAAAAACTAGTTGGTCTGAAATTCAATAACATAAGCCCGACTCTCACTCATCTAATGTTCGCAGACGATACATACCTTTTTCTCGAGGTCACAGATGAATTTATAACTAATCTTATTGATACATTTGAGGTCTATCAACTTTATAGTGGTCAAAAAATAAATCTTGCAAAGTCGGCTGTCACGTTCAGTAAAGGTACGCCCGATGCCTCGAGATCCCACTGGAGTAATATGTTGGGCATCTCAATCTTGAACAACCAAGATATTTATCTCGGACTCCCGTCGGTTCTAAAAAGATCCAAAACTGAGACGTTCAGATTTCTAGAAGACAACCTACTTAAAAGAATAAACTCATGGAAGGGAAAGTGGCTTTCCCCTGCCGCTATGGAGGTCCTCATCTCTTCTGTCCTCATTGCTCTTATAATGTATGCGATGGCTTCTTTCCTTATCCCCAAAACGAACATTGATAAACTCAACACGATTATAGGTGATTTTTGGTGGGGAAAAGTTGACGGCAAAAAGAAGATGCATTGGGTATCCTGGGAGAAATTGTGTCTCCCCAAGGAGAAAGGTGGATTGGGATTTAAAGATTTAGAAGCTTTTAATCATGCCTTGTTAGCCAAACAAACATGGAGGCTAATTCAAAACTCTGATCTGTTACTAGCACAAATCTACAAAGCAAAATATTTTCCAAACTCAACATTAATGCAAGCTGGGAAGGGCTCGAATCCATCTTGGGGTTGGAGATGCATTCTCAAAGGAACGGAAATCATAAAAGTTGGACATAGGTGGCAGGTGGGAGATGGAATCAGCATTAACCCCTTTTTGGAACACTGGGGTTCCCACCTCTCCCCCGTCTGCTCCCATGTTAGAAATGAAGGAGTCAATTATGGATATTCCATTCTCCGTGGCAGGATTCATTGATAATGGCAACTAGGACCAAATCAAACTTAATAGTTTATTCAGAAAAGACTCAGTCAACCAAATTCTTTCCATTCCAATTCCTAAGCGACAAACAATAGATAAAATAATTTGGCAACTAGCGGGCTCTGGTGAATTACTCAGTGCATTCGGGATATGGGGTTGCGAAAGATATTATAGCCGAAGACCCGCAATATGAACCGGTTGATGTGGTGGATTCAAAAGTTTCGGAAAGGCATCTGGGAAATCAAATTCAACCAAAGTTTCATTTTTTTCCTCTGGAGAATTTTAAGACGATCTCTTCCCGTAAGAGCAGAGCTTTTTTACAGAGGACTTGATATTCCGACTTTATGTCCGGTGTGTTGGGACGAGGAGGAAACGATAGAGCATCTGTTTTTCGATTGTATTCTAGCACTCAAAGTGGCTAAGGAATGCAACCTCCCTGTTCAGGAGTATAAAGGGCCCTCTTTTGTCTACGCACGGAGAAGGATATCTAGGGAAAATATGAGCCTAAGAGTATCTTTCATTCTTTTCTGGTGGAGACTGTGGAAGTCAAAGAACTTGGTCATTTTTCAATTAACACAGGACTCCCCAGAAAAAATCTCGAATCAATTCTTTTTTATGCTAAAGGAACAATTGGAGAGTTTCTCCAATGTTGATCCTCCACAAATAGTACAAGTCACAAACACTGAACACATAAATAGACCCATCTGCAAGGGCGTGAGATCAAATAATGTTATCTGGGTTCAAGTGGATGGAGCTATTAATAAGAATGTAGGAGAGGCAATTGGCTTCAGTGATAGACATCTTGACGGGCTTCAAATTTTTGTTTGGGGTAGGTATTTCGTTGGAATCACTGACCCCTTTACCATTGAATGTCTAGCAATTAGAGAAGCTCTACAATGGTGTTTAGATTCAAACCTAAAAAATGTTGTGATTAAAGGGGATGCACAACGGGTTAAAATGAAAATAGCGCAAGGGAAAGCCCTGCATTCCCATGCTGGAGCAATTGTCACAGAAATTAGACAATTGATTAATGAGTTAGATTTTGTGGAATACAACACCATTCCGAGATCACAAAATACATTGGCTCATAACCTTGCTAAAGAAGCATTGGTCCTTCTTCCAAGTTACATTGGGCTATTCAATTTAAGATCTTTGTGGCATTAAGTTAGTTGGTGGATAAATTTCCACCTCCAACCCCCCCCCCCCCCCCCCCCCCCCTCTTCCCTTCCCTTCCCAAACCCCTGCCCTTGCTTTTCTTTTTCTCTCTTTAGCTCCTAGGATGGCTCACGGTCTACGATATCTCTTTTGGAGATGTCCCAAAAAAAAAGGCTAATCATATTAAATTGGGATGGTTTATTTGTTACCAAGTTGGTAATTTAACATTTTTGTTTGTTTCTTGGTAATTTATCTCGCCACGTATTGTTGCCAAAATATGTTCTAAGATCATTAATATATATATTGTCTATCCATTTCAATTCCAAGAAATCAAAATAATTCAACTCATATAGTAGCAAAATTTGCTTTAAGTTTCATACCCAAAACCTCATCCCTGATGAATCTGACTCTTTTTGTTTCAATACATTCTCGTCAAATTTTTTTTTAAGTTTTATAATTACTCGTTAATCGTGTCGGTCATTTCTCCTTTTTCCTCTCCCCCTTATTTTTTTGTATCTCTTAGGTTGGCTCGCTATCTATAGGGTTCTCCCCTCCCAGGGAGTTGCCTCGGCAAAAAAAAAAAAATTGTGTGGTGTGAGTTCACGAGATTTCTAAAACTAGCATGCAAAGAAAGAAATAACTAATTAAAGCTAACATATTGATTGATTTTGTAACATCCCAACCTTTTCTGACAAGATATTGTCCACTTTGGGCTCAGCCCTCACGAATTTATTTTTGTGTGTTGGTGAGATTCGAAACCATGACCTCCTCCTCTCAAGATCAAACCCCACCACTACGCCCAAAAATGCGTCATGTCAATTAAGGTTGAACTATTCCACGATGTGGGATTTGTCTAGGATATCACATACACCTCCCCTCAGGGACTCAACGTCCTCGTTGAGGTTTGCCTCACCATCGTTCAAGAGGGACGTAGAGAGGCTCTGATACCACTTGTAACATCCCAACATTTTCTGACAATATATTGTCCGCTTTAGGCCAGCCCTCACGGATTTGTTTTTGGGCGTTGGTGGGATTCGAACCCATGACTTTCTCCTCTCAAGATCAAACCCCCACCACTACACCACAAAATGCATCATGTCAATTAAGGTTGATTATTCTACACATAGCCCATGGATCTCCCCGTGCTTTGTCGATGTGGGACTTGCCTAGGATGTCACATACACCCCCTTAGGGACTCAACGTCTTCATTGAGGTTTTCCCCTCCATCGTTTCAAGAAGGACGAGGAGAGGCTCTAATACCACTTGTAAAATCCCAACCTTTTCTAACCAGATATTGTCCGCTTTGGGCCCAGCCCTCACGGATTTATTTTTGGGTGTTGGTGGGATTCGAACCCATGACCTCCTCCTCTCAAGATCAAACCCCCCACCACTACGCCCCAAAATGCGTCATGTTAGTTAATATTGAACTATTCCACATAGCTGATGCGAGAAATACGCACACCAGTTTTACTCAATGGATCGCTCCAAAGAGATCGTTTATTTCCCGATGGTCTTTCTCTTTCTATAACTCAGAAATGTGTGTTAAAGCTATTCAAGGTTTTTGTTGTTTGGTTTGAATTGGTTGTGAATGATATTGACTAAGAATGCAATTGAAAACAAATTAAACAAGCAAAGCAGATTGAGATTTCAAAGATAGACTAAGGCGCTTGTTCAAACTCTAATCCACGCTAGTTCGGTTTAGATGGATAATGCAATGCAATCTCAGTTTCAACAGACTTGATGACTCGACACTTCCTTTGGTATTTTCTACTCCATGGTCAGGTCGTAGAGATTCTATTCTATCAAACCCATAAGCTCCTATGGTCAAGCTAACTTGCAAATTATCAAGAACGAATCAAGAACAATGAAATGCCACAATGATATGTAAAGAGGTTAGGTTCACCGGCCCTATGGTCAAGACACCAGCAAATGCTAACGACCTCCTAAACTCTAGAATGATTCACGTCCATGGTCAGAACTGCGAAATCAAAGATGAAAATTCTACGATATGGTCAATCTGTGAATTCTTTGAGCTTCAAATTAGGGTTTAGGAGAAATCACATCTAAGTCTGAATAAACACGATTAACAAAAATGGGTTAAAAACCTGACATCATCCATACAAATCCTCACTAACCTTCATCTAATCCAAACAACCCTAAAGAGTTTAGCTCGACATAGCAATAGAAGAAACCAGAGATACGATGGAAAAGAGAACTGAAGAAGAAGACGTCTTACTCCGAGAAAACCTAATCCTGATGAATCAATGAAACTCCCGAGCTAATCCTTGCTTCCTCCCGCTCAATCATCTTTCATAGCTCCAAAATCCTCTCTCTCGAGAGTGTCTGGTTCGTCGAAATCAGAATGAAGAATGAACTATGTAGAATGTCCTCTTTCCTCTTTAAACAGTCAATTATATACTCCCAAATTCGTGGTCCCCTTAAGAAGGTCATTTTTCTTAGGTCAAATACACAAATCTGGCCAAACCTTTCGAGTTTATGTCAAATCTAGCCAATTCTTTCGGAAAACCCAAATCCGCCACTTTTCTAATTTCCGTTAACTTTTTCGTTCAAGTTAATGAAAGTTCAAAATTCTAAACTGATAAATTAGCTGAGGTGGCAAATTTTACCTTGTCATCACTTACAATTTAATATTAGAAAATAAAATGAAAGATATTAGAATAGGGAAAATATTTCTTCTTCCCCGCTCCTTCCACCTTTAGCTTCCTTTCCTCAACGACTTAGCCCGCCGGCCCGACAGCTATCTCATACTAGTCAAAATTTGAGATTACTATGTGAAATCCGAAAATGAAATTGAACTGTGTGAAAAAATATTTACCAGCGTCGTTAAATGAATTAGGGTTTGCGAAGTGGATGAGGAGGCACATCGCGCCGCCCATCGATTCGTCGTAGAGGAAAGAACGGATATCGATGAACATGGGGTCTCGCTTGACAGTTTCGAAGAACGATGAGTAGTCATGGACGACGAGGTCGATGTTAGAAACATAGGCCTTCATGACTTGGGATCTGCCGTGGCCTTCGATCATGGGTCTGGTCGGTGTCGATGTTGGCTCCGACGACATAGTAGAGGCTGTGGAAGGAGCTCGTGGTCGACGAGGTCGATGTTAGGAACATAGGCCTTCAGGATTTGGGATCTGCAGTGGCCTTCGATTATGGGTCTGGTCGGTGTCGATGTTGGCTCTGACGACGTAGCAGAGGCTGTGGAAGGATGTTGGCGAGGTGGTTGGGGATGGTGCCTTGAGATGCTGGGAAGAGGTAGAGGAGGCGGCGGTTCAGAGGAGGGGAAGAGTTCGAAGACGGGGATATTAATTTTAATTTAGAAAAAATATTCAATTAATTTAACTTTTATTTCAAAATTTTGTAATTAATATTATGATGTGGCAGCTGATGTGGCATACACTTGACCGGTCAAATGAATGCCATGTCAGATTCATTTTCCACATCACTAACGGTGTTAACAAGTTAACGGTCAATTTGGTCAACTGGACATATTTGACACAAAAATTAAAGATTTTGCCTCTTTAGTGTCATAAAAATTTTTTTGGCTAGATTTGACATAAACTCAAAAGGTTTGGCCAGATTTGTGTATTTGAGCTTTTTCTTAATTAAAACTCTTTTCCTACTTGGAAAAAGCTTAATTTTTGGCCCAGGGTGTGTCAGGCAGACACATGGTGTCCAGAAGACACACTACAAAAATTTAGCTGTTTAGCGTCGGTCAGAGACGCAGCATAGCGTCGGTCACTGACCGACGCTAAAGGTTTTGGCGTCGCTCAGACAAAGCGACGCCAATTCCTCCGACGCTAAAATTTAGCGTCGCTCATACACCAAGCGACGCTAAATCCGGTTACTGAACGACGCTAAATCCTTGACCGAATCGGTCGCTGACGAACCCAATTTTTTGTTTTCTGTTTTCATTTTTTATATTCCTTTTTAATATTCATTTTTATTTTCTTTTTATCACAAATTAGTCACTGCATTTTTTAATGTCCAATTAGGTCATTTAGATTTGTTAGGTCACCATTTTGGTAAAATATATTTTTAGGTCACCATTTAGGTTATGTCACCTAGATCTAGATCGCGAACTGTTGATCGGAGTGACGGTGGCGGCCGCGGCGGCAGATGACTGGAGGAGGCTGGCTGGGGAGAAGAAAAGGAAGAAAAGAGGAGAAGAAGAGGAAGAGGGAAGAGGAAGAAAAGGTGGATCTGGATATTTGGAGAAGGAGCAGAGGAAGAGGAAGAAGATGCTTGGCTGGTTGGAAGAGAAGGGGGCTCCGACGGCTTGCTGAAGAGAGAGGAGAAGAAAAAGAAGAGAAGAGGAGAAGAAGAGGAAGAGGGAAGAAGAAGAAGTTGGGAGAGTTTCAGGAGAGAGGAGAGGGTTGAGAGAAGTTAGGGTTAGGGTGGTGGTGGCTGAGAGAGGAACTGAAGGTCCAGCGGGGTTTAAATAGGTCCGGAATTTAGCGTCGGTCGATGACCGACGCTAAATCATGTCGGCAAGCGACGCTAAATCTGGTTTTGGGCAAGAACTCCGTTTCTGACCCAAAACCTGATTTAGCGTCGGTTTTGGTCAGAATTTAGCATCGGTCGCTTGTCGACCGACGCTAAACCCTTGGTCAAACGCGAGTCAAGGGTTTAGCATCGGTTTTTGGTCGACCGACGCTAAGCCCTTTCCCTTCAAGCGACGCTAAACCCCCTTTTTTTGTAGTGACACCATCAGCATGATTTTCCCCCCAATTCAGCTCTCATTTGTCCCACTTGGTTCCTTCAATGATTTTCATGAACGAACTTGACCCGAAACATGTAAAAAACACAAAACCAAGCATAAATCAGAACAACACGGTAAATCAATGACAATTATCATCAAATAAGTAAAAATCACCTAAAATAGATGAAAAATAACTCAAGAATGTTGTTTAATATGGGAACGAATGCACATATATTTGCACGTATCAAATCACCTCCACACTTAAACTTTTGCTTGTCCTCAAGCAAGAACTCTAACGCAACAATACACCAACCTGAATAAGCGAACCAAAAAACCTCTTATCGAGCTAGAATGATGTATATAGTGCTTCTATCAAACAAGAGGATTACCCGACTGACCACACAGTTAAAACCAAACTTTTGTCTGAGTAAAAGAGGAACAAGAGCTAGTGAGCAACCTGACTTGGTAAAGGCAAGACAATACTTACTTCCGCTACACTTACTCCAGAAAGTAACTTGACACTTGCTAGATAAGGGAACAAAAATTAAAAATTAAAAGCAAAATTTGTTTTTTTTTTCTCCTTTTTTTCAAGTCTTATTTTCGAATGGTCGGTACAGTGTGGATACTACCAGTTATGGAGCTTCCAGAAACCTTTGGAATTCCACGTTATCCTAAACCCCATCCACGATCGGTAGTATGTTAGAAGAAGAATTCCACATTGAGACTTCCCTTTGGGACTACAACAATGGGTGGGCACATATGCCAGCTCGGGAATCGACCCACAACTTCAATACCAAACCATTCATATTTCAGATTTTCTCTTATTGTTCAGATTTTCTCTTATTGGCAACATCAACAATAATTTAAAGCATGAAATTAAAAGATCCCTTATCTAGACTCGATCATGGCATTAAACTAGAGAATTCGAGCATCAGATAGACCAAGTCTTCCACATTACAAAGTCAACTGTTCACTAACACGATAAGGACGAGTTTCTAGAATACTATAAGCAAGAAGAGTGGGAGATGGTCATAGTACGGGTTCTCACACACACATTTGAACGGCTAAAACACCACATCAATCTCATCATATGGAAAACGGTAAGTCATCCAAGAAGATATTAAGCAATGCGAAGAGATACTTACAAACGAGAATGGGAAGCAGTGAAAGAGTGAAAAACAAAGCAGAATCACCACCCATTAAATGACAAGAACTCGATAAGCATCATGTCTATCATGCAAATAATCACCCCACACTTAAACAAGACATTGTCCTCAATGGACCACATAAAAGGAAGAAAAGTGTACAGGGTACTGGTAAGTGAGCATGAGGGTTCCAGAGAATGACGAGGGTGAAATACCGAGCGGAAAATGGCATCTGGGTCGGAGCATCGAAAGTACATATTATATCTTGAGAGAATGGGAAGTAAAGAACAACACACGATTAGAGTAGTCAAAATACGAAATCACCACTGACTCGATCCATAACAAAGTTCAACATGACTCAAAACAAACAAACTTACTCAAAATAAAAGTACAGAGTTCTGGATGATAATAAAAATCCTGAAATCACTGGGATTGCTGAAAAATTGTTCATGTCTTCCGAATGAATGCGACTCATGGCTTCGACGCCCTTCCTCTGGATAACAAGTCACTATGCTCGACCTTCCACTTGAAGTCTAGGCAGCTCCATTGCCCTTGCGACAAGAAGAAGAGGTTTTCCCTTTTGATTTTTCCATCCTAAAAAATGGCAACAACAACAAACACCAAAGAAGCAAAGTCCAAAGAATGTATGTTAAATGCCAACAATTTAAGCCAAAGTCCCTTAAACACATCTCAAGGCACAAAGCAACACTTAGCAAAACGAACATAATTGAGCATTTAACCAATGGAACAAGGAAACGTCACTACTCAATCAACAAATTATCATAAATCAAGTAACAAACACATCCAAGTCAACCCAACAATTCACATATGCTAAGGCACAAAGTCATGAAACGAGATATCACAAAGAACGCTCAATTCATCATATGAACCTACCAAGGCCAAACATAATCAAGAACAAGCATTCAAATATATCCATGAACACTAAATGATCATTCTCAAACCAACAAATCATCAAAATCCGGTCATATGCAAAAACCCCCAATTTCGAGCAATGTCGGTATGAAAAGTCTATGGAAATGAACAATTGGAGGGGTAAAAAATATTGAAACGACCCCTGATTCAAAGTATAAGCTCCATATACCACCAATTTCAATTATATCAATCAATTTCGCAAAATCACAAACTTGAAAAATTAGGATTCTTGAGCTCAAGAACTCAAATCTCAATCTGCACCTGCAATTTCGAAATTGATGCTAATAATCACCAAGATAGACATCAAAGATGATAGGGGAAGAGAAACACATACCTGGAATTCGACTACTACCCAAGAAATCGAAGGAATATGAAAGGTTTGGGTGAGAATCGGTTGGAGGGGTCTTGAACTCGAGTTTCTGTTGAGTGGAGTCACCGGCAACGGCGCCAAAAACTTGATGCGAGAAATACGCACACCAGTTTTACTCAATGGATCGCTCCAAAGAGATCGTTTATTTCCGAGGGTCTTTCTCTTTCTATTACTAATTAAATGTGTGTTAAAGCTATTGATGGTTTTTTCCGTTTGGTTTGAATTGGTTGTGAATAAAATTGACTAAGAATGTTTAAAACAAATAAAACAAGAAAAGCAGATTGGGATTTCAAAGATAGACTAAGACAGTTGTTCAGACTCGAATCCAGGCTAGTTCGGTTTAGATGGATACTGCAATGCATTCTCAGTTTCAACAGACTTGATGACTCGACACTTTCTTTGGTATTCTCTACTCCATGGTCAGACCGTAGAGATTCTATCAATCTACAAGCTCCTATGGTCAAGCTAACTTGCAAATTATCAAGAACAATGAAATGCCACAATGATATGCAAAGAGATTAGGTTCATCGGCCCTATGGTCAAGACACCGGCAAATGCTAACGACCTTCTAAACTCTAGAATGATTCACGTCCATGGTCAGAACCGCGAAATCAAAGATGAAACAAATTATATGATATGGTCAATCTACAAATTCTTAGAGCTTGAAATTAGTGTTTAGGAGAAATCACATCTAAGTCTGAATAAACATTGATTAACAAAAACATGTTAAAAACGTGACATTATCCATACAAATCCTCACTAACACTTCATCTAATCCAAATAACCCTAAAGAGTTTAGCTCGACATAGCAACAGAAGAAACCAGAGATACAATGGAAAAGAGAACTGGAGAAGAAGACATCTTATTCTGAGAAAACCTAATCCTGATGAATCAATGAAACTCCCGAGCTAATCCTTGCCTCCTCCCGCTCAATCGTCTCTTTACAGCTCCAAAATCCTCTCTCTTGAGAGTGTCTGCTTCGTCAAAATCAGAATGAAGAATAAATTATGTAGAATGTCCTCTTTTCTCTCTAGAAAGTCTAATATATACTCCCAAATTCGTGGTCCCCATTAAGAAGGTAATTTTTCTTAATTAAAACTCTTTTTCTACTTGGAAAATGCTTAATTTTCGGTCCAGGATGTGTCAGGCAGGCACATGGTGTCCAGAAGACACCATCAGCATGATTTTCCCCCAATTCAGCTCTCATTTGTCCCACTTGGTTCCTTCAATGATTTTCATGAATGCACTTGACCTGAAACATGTCAAAAACACAGAACCAAGCATAAATTGGAACAACACGGTAACTCAATGACAATTATCATCAAATGAGTAAAAATCACCTAAAATAGAAAAAAATAACTCAAGAATGTTGTTTAATATGGGAATGAATGCGCATATATTTGTACGCATCTATAGCCCATGGATCTCCCTCGTGCTTTGTCGATGTGAGATTTGCCTAAGATGTCACATATTTCAATTAACGAGAAGAGAGTTTAGACTCGAATCCCCCTAATATCACCAAGGCATTGGCAATCACAAGAACAACATGTTTCAAACTTTATTCATTCTGTTCTTAATCACCGATGTAGCTCCTAATTACCCTTAGGTCTAAGTCCATAAACGTTTGCTACTATTGAAATAGCTACCAAGATCAATTATTCGTCCGTGCGTTTGCTTCTGCCATGGATAACTAATTGGTGCACCGAAATTAATTCTATGAGCTACTCTTGAAATGGATTAACCCAAAACGGCCCTTATTGGTCAAGTGAATCCGTTGAAAATGTTAACTGTTTAATTCGACATTTTAGAACAAGGCGGGCGTTCACCACTATCCTTTATCGTAACAAGAATCTAATCTAGGTGATTAGTCCAGAGAAAAAATAGAATTAAAGAACGAATCAAACATGAATTAGAAAAGTCAGAATTAAAGTCTAACTGCCTGTTGATTCATGACCGCTTTAAAGTCCCAGGTCACTTAGGCTTCATCTCATCTAAGCTAGAGAAGTTTAGCTACTCATATTCGATAAACAAGATTCAACAACTACAAAAGAATTCATCATAGGAAGGAAAAACAGAGGGAAACTGGAATACCTAATTCTGATGAATCCGTGCAGCTTCGATCTTGAAAATCTTCAACTTCGATGCTCCGAGCATCTTTCAGATGGAATAATTGTGCTTGTGATCTCTGATAATACTCCAAAATATGCCCTCAACTCGCTCCAGGTCGTGGCTCTGTCTGGAAGATTGAATGTGTCTGAGAAGGGGCTGAATCAGTCCTTTTATAGGGCTGAAATCCGTTTCAGCTTTTGATCTGGAAAACACAAGGTTCTCGCCGAGAACCTCTTCACAATTAATTCTGAAAACTCGACGAGAAATTTCTGATGCTGCTTCTTCTTCATAACATTCTCGGCGAGAACCTTGAAGTTCTCACCGGAACTTCTTCACAAATATTTCAGATTTCCGTCGTGCTAATTTTGGGATTCTCTTCACCACCTTCTCGGTGATCAAAACCTTAAAGTTCTTTCTGAGAACCTTTCCAATTAGACCATTTTTTATTATTCCTTCATCCTTCGCCTTCTCTGGTGGTTTTGGGGTCTTCCTTAATGCTCCATTGCATTTCGAACACGTCTGGCAGGTACTTATTCAACAGAAAAAACATGTGTACTCAAAGAGACACTAGAAAACACATCAAACAGACCCGAAACGGGCCAAAGTAACCAAATCGATAAGAAATAGAGTGAATGAACCGAAATCCATTAAACTATCCCTAAAACGTGCTACAGACAACGTAATGTCATTTAATTGGGGGCGATATTCATGATTAATCTAATGTCATCAGTTATCATCCAAGTGACACCATTTTAACCAATACTAAATGGTTTTTATATTTTCCTCAATTAATAATTGTAATTAAATACAAAGAGAAAATACTTATTATTTGAATTGTGTAATTAACTACGCATTAAATATAAGACCGCTACGTGAATTAATGGAGCATGAATTATCTCATGTGCAATAATTTGTAGTTGAATTACACACTAGGACCGTAAGTGTCGTTACAAATTTTACGGGGAGGATTTATGTGAATGGAATGATAGGGAGGTACAAATATGGGTAAACCAAATCAATTGTATGTCATTGTTAATTAACCAAAATAGATGGTTGAACCATGTCGACACTTTCAGATCGATTCATAAGAAGGGGTCTGTTATTTCGAACCATCGGGACACTTGCTATCACACCCTTCCAAATCCTATAAATTCAATCGTCGTCAATCAGTTGGACACACGACTTGCGGAAGCTTAGAGACACGATTTTAGCACGAAAAATACAAAAGATTATTGCATCATTTTTCCGAAGGCCAAAAATATCAAGTCGTGTGGTTCGCACCGTGTTGTTGCGTTCATAGTTCATTGGGGTATGAAATACTACTACGTCAATGAGGTAAATACATTCTATCCTATGGCATAATGATTGTGGAACCTTGCAAGGATGTGGAAGCGGCCCAAAAATATGAAAATTAGCATTCAATTGACTTGGTTGTTGCAAAATTTGATGATGTGGTAGTAAAAGGAGGGGGAAATGCAAGTACAAATTAAAATCATGCATCTGTGTCATTACATGAGTTGAATAAAATATATATAGGTCCACCACATATTCATTAATTACTGAAAATGGATATGGGTCCCACATTAAATGTCATCCTCACACTATGGTCTAGTCAGCTTCAATTGATTTTATTGTTCCCCAAACCAGATTTGGAAACTGCAACATGATAACAAATCTACTACCGCCTTACCCACTACATCAAATACCAACACCACTAAGTAGTCTCTATCTTAATTAACAAATCTTGCAGGAGTAGTGAATTATGTAGACAGGGGATCTATTCTCTAGTCTGTAGGAATTGATTCAATCATTTGAACAATATTCGTTCGGTCACTCATTCTAGTTCATCCCTTTCTCGACGGGCCATAGATTATACTTCGCGAGTTACAACATGACAATATGTTTTTGTTTTGTAGGGCCAAACCTTCAGCGTCGATTCCGGAGGATGGATCCGATGAGATTCAGGGGCCTTTCACCTTTCCACTGGACTACAACCCGAGTCACTACCCGCCAGGTCCGTGTTGGCTTCCAGTGACTGCCTGCATGTTGCTTGTCTCCCCTTAAACTGCTATGTAAGTAGAAAATGACATAGTGACTGCACTCATTCATGTTTTATTTTATGTTATTATAGGACTTCAACCACATCTGATTCCAGTTTTCCAATATCATCTGAGGGATGGTGCAACCTACTATAATATTACGTTTTCTAAAATTTTAGAAGATGAAGATGATGACACCCTGGATGGAACTCACTCTCTTTGGTTGGATGCAGAGGTACAAACCATATTTCAAACATTGTTTACATTACATGTTCCTAATATTGCACTGGCCCACGACAATATTGGTACAATGGAAACACATCAAAGGCTTCTTTGATCCGAGGTACGTGGACGTCGCTACATTGTCGGATGGAGAGTTGTATCTATTGCACAACGAGCCAGTAGTAGCAGCCAGGGAAAGGCATTGAACGTGCTCTTGCTCCGTCTCACTACATCTCAAGGGCACCGGTGAGTATCGGCTAATAGATAAAGAAGGAAGCGAACTATGGCTCCCCCGGATAGGGTTCAAATTTCCTTGTTCAGGGCACCTTAATGTTTTCACCAATGACAACACCCAATTTGTAGGTGAGTGACATCCGACAGTGACAATTGTACTAGGGTTCAAAAATATTTGAGTAAATATGAAAGTATTATGTGGTCATCGTGTAGATGTCGCAGGTCGAATTGTGGCCGTAGTGGAGGGGCAGAACACATTCTCCAGTGCATGTGCTGACTTCATTTTGCTGGAAAGGATGAGGTTAGTAAGCAATGAAATAAAATTTATGAAATGGATTGTGTTGGACTCTACATTAGTGTTTAACATAACCGACTAGGGTATATAAACGATCATTTAGGGTTTCGGCCAAGGCCCTAAAGTATTCGAGCTCAATGGGCTTATACAACATTAACATATGTTTCACAGGGAAGCACCCATCTGGACTGAAGCACCAGCGTGCATTTTGGTTAAGGGTGCATTGCATTTCGACAAGATCAAATCTTTGGAGAAGAATGGCCTAGTTGTCGTCACATTCACAACAATGTCAATCTCGTGGAACGCGTGTACGTGACGTATGCATGAAATATTGCGGATGATGGTATATTAATCATGTGCTTATTTCTTATCCTACATGCAGTGTTGCGCAAGTATGTCTTAAAGCCTACCAACTCGTCGGAAGTCCTGATGGGGGAATACAACCACCTCTTCCATGGGATTTACCATAGGTAAGTTTATGTTGTGCATTGGATTCTGTCCTTCATATAGCATCGTCGAATAAACGAATTGGGTGATCATTGAATGTGCAGCTTCAGATGTAGTCACCTGCCAATACGAGTTACCACAAACAAGCTTGAAGTGAAGCTGGAGATGCTAAGTGAATCGTTGCTGCCCAGGAAAACTGTGGTGACGTTTATCAGTTTGGTGTACATCGACCATGTGCCAACAAGGTGTGTACCCTTACTCATATGTGAATGCAAGTGTATGACATGTACTAATAGGTGTTTTTACGGTGTAATTGTAGTTCCTAGTGCGGTTGCTGGTTATAATATCAGATGTGTTCGATACTCCCACTTAAGTACGAGATTGGTAAGTAATAGACCTAGACTTGCAACAATTGACCATTACATCCATAATTGTAAATATTAAACGGGTTTATAACGAATTAATCAGATTTATTCTAATTGTTACTACTATGTGTCCCCATGTCCAGGTGCTCCACACGGCTTACTTGTTATGACGACAACGGGGGTGTTAACCTACACGCTACGTCGATGGTGGTAACAATGTTGTTAGAGTGTTCATCGAGCCAGTTCGTGAAACTTAGTGAACTAGCAAAGAATGCGGTGTTTCTGAAACCGTTGAGGAAGCGAGTGATTCCGGTGGCTGACTGGGTTGACAAACCGTGCATCGTGACAATGGTCTTCGACTAGTCAGTGTACGATTGGTAAGTAGGTCAGTGGATGTAATTGTATCGGTTTGTAATAAGACAATAGTATGTTAGTAGTCGTTTTGACTCTCGTAGTTGATTGATGGCATAAGTTGAAATTATGATCAATGCATGTTGCAATCACATAGGCAACCGTCACTTACCTACCCGGGATGACAGTGGTCTACATGTCCATTTTACATACCATTTACATCCCTGTTTAGAGTCTTACAATGCAGGTGGGTAGTATTTTGTAGGTTGGGCTGGTGGGAGCATTATTTGTTACAAACACATAGTCTTCTACGACCAATAATGTAAATTCCCAAAAACAATAACATGTCACGGAGAAAATTTAAATGATTAAATAGATAACTTATACAATTTGATTTGAAAGTACATTAAAACTAACACGAACATGGAAACCAAACTAAAAACACAGAAGATTTTGTCCTTGACATTATCACCATTCACGAAACATTTTCACCAGCAACTTCATGAGCCCATATGATCAGTTCTTGGTCCAAAAATACATACTGCTCTAGGTCGATAATTTTGATAGCTATTTCCTAGTTAGAAATCGGACAAACATCTCCATAGCTTTGCTATTATTTAATAGCAAATTAATGAACGTTGTAAACAAGTTTATCAAATAACTACCCTACTAAGTAGGATAGATCGAATCTCTCGAGGTTTCTTCTAATCAACTACTCAAAGAAGCTGGCAATCTATTCAGGTTTAAACACTTTGTGCATGGTGTGAGTTCCACGACTTCTAAACTAAGATGCAAGGAAATTGAAATTAAAATAAAAGACAGATTGATTTTGACTAACGAGATGATAGACAAGCTTAGACTTCGAATCCCCCTAAGATCACCAGAGCATTGGCAATCACAAGACCAGCGGTTTTCCATCCTCATTCAGTTAGTTCTCAGACACCAGCATAACTCCTTACCCTTAGGTCTAAGTTTCGCGAACGTTCGCTCTATCAGATCTAACTACCAAGATTAATTAACTGTCCATGTGTTCACTTCAGCAACGGAGAACTAACTGGTGAAATTACTAGTGATTAATGAGTTACTCTCTCTCTCTCTCAAGCTCTGAAGTCGGGAAAATTAATTCCGGGAAAAGTTGTCCTTTGAATGGTGTCCGCGAATAGGGATTGTCCAAATCTGAACCGGAAAGAAGGGATTTCTCGGCGAGAACATTGAAAGTTCTCGCCGAGAACTTTAGTGCAAATCACCCTGCTTCTTCGACGAGAATTCTCTGTGTAAATCTTCAAATGTTCTCGGCGAGAGCTTTGAGACTTCTTGCCGAGATCTTCAGTATAAACTTTAGACTTGATTTCTTCAATAGTTTTCGGTGAGAACTTTGAGGATTCTCGCCGAGAACTTCTTTATAAATTTCTGCTGGATCTTTGATGGGTTTTCCCTTTGATTTCTTTAGCAAGTATTCGGCGAGAACTTTGATCTTCTCGCCGAGAATGCAAGTGTTGGCAGGGAAATGTTCTGGTTTTGACTTGTTTGATTTTTGGATCAGTTTCTGGGCATTCCTTGAGACTCCATTACTTCCGGACACGACTGTGGCTACGTAATTGATGGCAAAAACCCGTGCATTCACAAAAGCACTAGAAAACACATCAAATAGACCCATAACGGGCCAAAGTAACCAAAACGGTATGAAATAGGGCAATTGAGTGAAAACACCCTAAACTACCCCAAAAATCGTGTCTCAAACAAGGAAATGTCACTTAAATGAGGCTAATAATCACGTCAATTCTAGTGTCATCACAAATCTTGCTCCTTCAGTAACTTGATCAACCATAGATGGATGGATGCATTCCCTTTCATATGAACAAACAGACGCATCAGCCGATGTATTCATTGTCTTGGACGATAAAAATCTTCCATCCACCTGTCCATGGCTGCCCTAACATCATCAGGATTGTTATGCTCTTTCCTGAATGACTCCTAGATCTCAACAATAAAGGATGACTCCTGGATATAAATTCATTAACTTAGGCTCCGTTCACTATCAATTATAATTATCAAAATTACACAATCAAATTAATTAATTTCAAAATATACCTAAAATAGTATTTACTTGTAAATTAAAAAATTCAAATTAATAATTATTACATAATTTCGACCATATTAAAAAAGTAGAAAAACTTTACTTATCAAAATTTTAAAATTTAGATTGTATAATTAGTTGTCAACTCAATGTGATGAACACAATTATTATTTTAAATTTAAATAATTTCAAATTTTACAAAACAACAAGAATTTCAATTATGAATTATAATTATGTAAATTTTAAAATTCCCTCAGTTATAAAATTTAAGATAATTGTTAGTAAACACGTCCTTAATTCATATGAGTAATCAGATCTGGGTAGTTTGGTCAAACGGTTTAGTTCGAAACCTGTAATCAAATTAACCATGACCAAGTACATTCGGCCAAAACTAACTCGACCCGACTAAAAATCCATTCTAAATCAAAATGACAACAAATATTCACCGACGATTTCGAACGTCGGAACGACGAGAACTATAAACGAAGCAAATACTACCGACATTTATTGGAATAGTACTGCAAACTCAAATTCATGTTGCTATGAAGATTAACACTCAAACTTCCATATTCACCAAAAGGTCAATTCTACACGATCAGCCGACAAATGATGGAGAAGTCTTCTGAATTCAAAATTTTTAACATGTTTCACGCGAGATCAAATAGATCACCGGACAGTGTTTTAAACTTGTTTTTTAGGATCTCACGTGTTGGGGTACGCTCTCTGACGACACACCCATTAAAATCAAGAAGACAATGATTGAAAAAACCTCTAACTTAATCCAGAATGAACGTTGGATGTAATTGACTGAACTAACTAACGATGATAAATTCACATATATTACAAGTTATGTTGTGATTTTCCAAAATAAGGGGTGTTCTTTGTAATTCAGATTAAATTATAATATTTCATGCACACGTGGATTAAATAGATCCAATAAAATTCCTACGCTCCGAGTTTGTTCTGAAACGGACGCTCGAGATGTTGACATGCAAGTGGGTGCATAGGTTGCACCTAGATAGATGGGTGCAGCCCTAAAATTCTCCATATATATATGTGTGTGTGTGTGTGTTACAAAAATATGTGTTATATAAGTGATAGTGATGGCCTAAGAGGCACCAAATTTAGTGCAACTCAACATTTAGTTTCCTACAAGGTACAAGCTAACGGACATGTCGACATTCAGAAACAACATCAAATCGAGGTTAATGGTGATGACATACTCTCCTAACACATTGCTTGCACAATGTGGAGAGCTACGACGAACACCATAGTGCCAAAGGAGTCAAAAAGTTGTCCCCGCATCCCGACAATTCCCCCCTTGTTGGATCTGTTGAAATAACGAGTATTAATATTGCTCTCAACAATATGCGGGATGTTTGCTGTCTTTCTAATTTCTGTTTCGTCTTCTGGGGTTCATAGTTTGTGTTTCAACAACTTGGTTGTGTCCTTCATTTTTCCGACCATTACCATAAAACACGGAGACTCTGACAACCAAAAGATAGCCAAGGCACTAGAGCGGTTGGTAGAATGCATAAAAGAACCATCATGAACTACCATGCATTCTTGGTCGGAGCATGGGAGAATGTGTGTTGCAACACATACCCAAAATGTTTCCGGTGCATAGAAACAATTACATAAACAACAATGAAGATTTAATTATTAATTTTCAATAATATTTAATGGAAAACACCATAACTTGATTTGTTTATTTTTGTACCTGCAGGAGGCTTCCAAGGAATCCGTGGTAATGGACGGAGAAATCTCCGCAATGTAAATTGGGCCACAAACTATCCCAATACAGAGCCCAATGCCGATGAATGAGCAACCCACCTTGTACGTCATGAAGTGGAACGTCAGGCTAAATATAGATACTTCAATACACCACATACCACTAAACTTTTTAAAATCAATCATGCTGACCGCTCAACTTTTTTTTGTTCTTTGGGTACCACTTAACTTATATTAGTGTTCACAAAATACCATTTCATCTAAAAAACAAACAGAAAAATGATGTGGCAACAAATGGCACTATTCAAGTCAGCTTCTACTACTTATATGGACACGTAGCTAGATGAGAGCTTTTTAGCAAAAAAAAAAAAGCTAGATGAGAGCTTCATTTAAAATAAAAATAAACACTGTCATCAAGTGCTGAATTTTTTGTGGTGTCAGGTCATAAAACGGTATGTTAGAGCCACCACCACCGCCGGAGAGGCAAGGCTCCAAGAGATACGGCGGCAGCACCCGCCAATCTCCCCGAAATTGCCCGTCGTGGCTCATAAGAGCTTTGTTCGTCCCTTTCTTCTTCGCTTTAATGGTGGGAGAATGATTTGAAGTTGAAGGAATTGATTAGAGGGAAAAAAGAACCGTTAAGCAAAGCAAATCCAATATCATGTTTCTACAGAGCCTTTTCCCCTTTCATTCCAAATTTGTTAAGACAGAACCATGTTCGATTAATAATTCGGTGATCTGGTGATGAGATGCTACACTAGATTGATCGTCTCTTCATCGTCGTCAGAGTCTTCTCAATCGTACGTTTCTTTAATCACTGGTTCTTCTGATCTCTTTCTTCTAGATCGTTGATTGATTAATCTCTGTTAGCATACAACAAAACCGAAGTAATTAGAGGAGGAAGGGGATCAATGATTCGTCGGTGATGAATCAATGATTTAGAAGGCAGTGGATCTTGTACAATTTCAAGTTTATTTCCTTCTTCAAGAAACAATATCAAATCAAGGTTAGTGGTGAGACATACTCTCCTGACATTGCTTGCACAATGTGGAGAGCTACCACATACAATAGAGTGCCAAAGGAGTAAAAAGATGCCCTAATACCTCGACAATTCCGTCCTTGCTAAATCTGTTGAAATAACGAGTATTAATATTACTCTAGACAATATCAGGGATGTTTGCTGCTTGTTAACCTGTTGGATTCTATTTTATATTTTTTCCTCTGAGGTTCGTAATTTGTGTTTCAACAACTCGGTTGCGTCCTTCATTTATCTAATAATTACCATAAAGCACGGAGACTCCGACAACCAAAAGATAGTCAAGGCATTGAAAACGACTGGTAGAATGCATGAAAGAACCATCATGAACCGCCATGCATTCTTGGTCGGAGCATGGGAGAATGCGTATTGCAACACATGCCCTCATAATTTTTCCGGTGCATAGAAACAACTGCATAAACAACAATGAAGATTTAACTATTAATTTTCAGTAATATTTCATGGAAAACACCAAAACTTGATATGTTTTGTACCTGCTCCAGGGAACCCGCGGTAATGGGCGGGAGAAATCTCTACAATTTAAATTGCGCCACAAACGATCCAAATATCGAGCCCAATGCCCATGAATGAGCGACCCACCTTGTACGCCATGAAGTCGAACACTAGGCTAAATATAGCGACTCCGACAGAATGTAAAGTCAACTGGGCGACAAATATGATGTGCAAGATTTAACCTCACAACTATCAAGGTCGTATTCCACGAGGGCTCTCTCAAAAGCTAATACTCACACGGTTCATGGATGGTCTATTCTTTTGAAATTGGTTTTGGTTTGAAAAGGAAATGAAAACATAAAGGAAACTAAACAAGAAAGCAAAACAAAACGGTGCAAATCAAAGGTAAAGGAGGTTCACTTGGAAAGATAGGTTCATCATGCTCAAGAGGAACAAATGCACAAACAAGCCAAACATGATCGAGGATGCAATTGAATGACTACGCAAATCCCTTCTATAGACTCAGTGCACTCTCGTCACACTAAATCCCTTTCCTAGAACCACTCAACCTAGGCTCTCGCACTCAAGCTAAGTGACTAAGGATGCATTAAAGGTGTTTGATGAAATGCCAAGCTACAAAACCCTCTCCTATGACTCTATGACCACTAGGCTAGACACCACACTCTCATGTCAATGTCCTAACACTAAGAGAATCATCAAAAGACTAATCAAAGTTCAATTGAATGAAAAACCTAATGCACACCAAGTGTTCGATAAAATGCACAAGTGAGAAATCATGCAACTATGGTTGAATTGAGATGATCTAATCTCTTAGAACACACTCCATTCAATCCCTAGACCTACAATCCATGTAATCTAAGCACTCTCATGCATTACATCACAAATAATAGACCAATCAAGCCATAGCCATCAATGGAATTAACAACAAGTCTAGAGATCATCTTCTTACAATCCAAGATCAATCATGGCAAATTTGTACAATCAACCTCTATCCTAGCACAACTATTCTATCAATCCAAGGAAACCTAAGAAATCAGCCACACATAGCCAAGAAAATGAAGGAAAGAGAAAGAAAGATGATCACCAAGAACACCATGACAATCCTCTTCTTGCAAGCTCCTCTTCCAAGGTTGTGGACTTCAATCCAAGCTCCTCTACTTTGATTTGCACCTTGCTCTAGGGTTGTGGATTGGAGATGAGGAGAAAAGTAATTGGAAAGTTGAGAGAAAGGGTTTTTGTTGAAGGCTGAAATCTGAATAATGAATTGTTTCTCCCATTTTCGCTGGCTTCACCCTTTAAATACTGTGCTGGAAATAGCTAGAATTTTTGACGAAAATTGTGTAGGATTTTCGCCGAAAATCTCTTTGAAAACACTGGCAGCTCTCTTCAATTCCTTTTAATATTTTCGGAAAAAATTCCCTGAGTTTTCGCCGAAAATTTCTTCACAAATAGGAAGTCCGCCTTCTGCTTAAGGTTTTCGGTCGAGAACTTAGAGTTCTCGCCGAAAACTTCTTCAGTTGAAGGGTGCATTTTTCTCGATTTTTCAACGATCATACCTCCTCCGTCCTAGCTCCGATTGACCTCCCGTTTGATCCTACGTGCTCCTTGTCACCAGTACTTCAATGCCAAATCCTGAAAATGGAAAGAAAAAAACTCTAATAGACATAGAATTGGCCTCAAAGTGGCAACCGGACAACAAAATAGCACTTTGCATAAAACTTCAATAAAAGCATATTAATCATAGCAAAATGAGATCAAACATGGAGATCCTTAGGCTAATCAAAGGCTTAAAATGCACCAAATAACATCAGATCAAATTCCCCTACGACTAAGCTTTGCTTGTCCTCAAGCAAATTAATTAGAACACATCCAAGTTCACAAATAACAAGATCGGTCACATTGAGATTCAAGCAATAACAATTTGGCTTAAACTGTTCCACGAACAAACTTAACCTACACATGCAAGAACGTCAACCAAACAAGTCTAGACCTCACTAATAACTGCACACTTCAAGTAGTGGTTAATTGGGGTACAGAAAAAAACCGACCACGACAACACCAACTCTAATTAAAAGACATAGAATTGGCCTCAAAGTGGCAACCGGACAACAAAATAGCACTTTGCATAAAACTTCAATAAAAGCATATTAATCATAGCAAAATGAGATCAAACATGGGAGATCCTTAGGCTAATCAAAGGCTTAAAATGCACCAAATAACATCAGATCAAATTCCCCTACGACTAAGCTTTGCTTGTCCTCAAGCAAATTAATTAGAACACATCCAAGTTCACAAATAACAAGATCGGTCACATTGAGATTCAAGCAATAACAATTTGGCTTAAACTGTTCCACGAACAAACTTAACCTACACATGCAAGAACGTCAACCAAACAAGTCTAGACCTCACTAATAACTGCACACTTCAAGTAGTGGTTAATTGGGGTACAGAAAAAAACCGACCACGACAACACCAACTCTAATTAAAAGGACTTGAACGCAGGAAATGGAACGGATAAGGCGGGGGTAGGAGAGTGATGAGTGATCATGATGTGGCTATCGACTCGACTTCATCCGCTTCTAGATCCGCACTTTACAAACTCGGGCGTAGGATCAAGAGCTACATTTGAGAACTCTTTTTTTTTCTTTTCTTTTTTTTTTTCTTACTGCATACTAGTGCTCGATCCAACGATTCACTTAGGTGTTGAACCTGCCTAGCTCACAACTTTTGCCTTTGCTAGTGCTGAACCCGACACTTCACTTAGGTGCCGAGCTTGCCTAGCTTTTCTTTTATTTTGAGCATTTTCTTTTGCCACTTGATCCTTAGCCCCTTACAACTTTAACACAAGATTTCGAATTGGATTCCATCTAATCTCAAGCCACAATCACGAGGGATCAAAAAGGCGAATAAAACATGGAAAAAGGAGTGAAAATTCTGATTGCCTTCATCATCTTAGACCGGTGTTATCGAGTGGTACAAAAACACGTATCAAACCAATCAACCAACATACAAGAGCGATAAAATCTCTGTTCTAGCCTAGACTCATTTGATATTAGCTGTAACATGCTGGTTATAGGTTCTAAGTAGGACAATCTAAACGTCATTATGAAAGCTTGAAGTCAATTAAACACCAAAAGTCAAGAACCGAATGATTCTAAAATAGTGGAATTCGACATTGAATCAAGATCATGCAACTCATCAAAGCATAGCCTTAGATCTCTACCACAAATAATCACACCAAACCTCAAACTCCCCTACGACTAACATGAGCATTGTCCTCAATGATCAAGAGAGAGAGGGTAAGGTGGAACGAAGTTACCGCGTTGGTAGAGAGGAGCATAGGGCGTAATAGAGGGAAAAGAGTTCTATGATGATCCGTGGTGAAGAGTGATCCAAAATGCTTGTCAAACCTTATTCAAAAAGCTAAAACAACACAAAAACCTCAAAGAACAATTAAAAGCGAAAAATTAAAGATAACATGGGGTGCCTCCCAAGAAGCGCTTGGTTACCGTCTTAAGCTCGACGATGCCTGTGTTAGGGTGCCCAACTTAGTACCTCTTTGAGGTCAAGTAGCTTCTTCCATGATGAATTTTGAGCTCCAAGTAGCAATAGAAGCAAATGGTAGAATGACCAATGAGCTAAGCTTGAGTTCAATTTGTTACCTTGCCATGGCCTTCTACCATTGAGTTTTGGAGTTTGAGGAAGAATGTATGGAAGGGGGGCGCCATTGAGCTCCGGTGTCTCCACGTTGGTGATACCATTCAAGGAGTCTTCCGGTTCAAATAGAGGTGGCTCCACTTCCACGGTTACCTTAGGAGGGGTAGAGATGCATGTCTCCTTGGGTTCTTGGCACAAATACTTCATGATCAAGCAAGAAGATTGAAGAGCACTAACAATCTTTGGTGGGGCCACAATAGGGTGGTGTTGTTCACTTTCGTGCTCCACTCTCGGTGCCACCTCTTCTTGAAGCGTCTCCAAATCATCTCTCACCTCCTCTAAAGGGTCATCATCCTCAAGTCTCCTTGATTCTTCTATCCTCACATCATTGTCACATGGTGTTTCCATGGGAAAAACATGCACTTCAATCTCCTCCACTACCAAATCTTCCTCCGTGTCAAGCTCTTCGGATTCACAAATGTCATCTTCATCATCATAAACTTGCTCCACATGATTGAGATGGCGTTCATTCTCAAGAATATTCATCACGAGCTCTATGCTTTGGGATAAGCGGTTAACTCGGTTTGCATTATCCTCCGCAATTTACAAGATCTCTAGCATGAAAGGAGGTGGAAGAGGTTTCTCATGACTCACAAATTCCTCTTGGGGAGACTCACCTTCTTCTTCTTCCATGACTAGCACTTCCGGTTCAAAGGTGTCGGAGATGAGCTTCACACTTTGAGTTAAACGATCCAACCGAGCCGCATTATCTTCCGCAATTTGCAACATCTCCTCAATTGTGGAGGAAGGTAGAGAATGTTGTTCATCCTCTAGAGCTTCCTTGATGAGTGTGATGCCTTGAGCTAAGAGATTAAGTTGGTTCGCATTGTCTTCCGCAATCTTCAAAGCTTCCTCAAGCGTGGGAAGAGGTGGAGAAGGCTCCTCATAGCTTACAAACTCCTCTCGAGGATGCTCGCTTTCTCTAACCATCTTAAAGAGCTCCTCTAGCATGGAAGGCGGTGGAGAATGTTGTTCATGACTTGTGAAATCCTCTTGATAATACTTCGGCAAGACTTGATGGTAGGGTGAAGATGGATAGGGACATTGCTCATTCCACATGGGTGTTGAAGCTTGTTGTTCTTGACCCCACCATTGGCTATCTCCCTCACAAGTTTCTTGGTAGTAGTTGGATGAAATAGGATGACCATAGTATGGGTTAGGAGATGGATTCCACCCTTGATAGGGACCATAACCTTCATTTCCATGCTACGAGTTCATCTTACTTGCAACCTTGCTCCCATGAACTAAGTGAGGTAGAGAACGGATAGGTGGATAAGGGACCTACAAACACGCACAACAAACACAACCAAGTAGTACAACAATGCGGGATAACAAAACCACAAAAACAAATAACAAAGAAGCAAAACTAAAACAGAAGGAAGTGAATAGAACGGTCCACTACTAAATGCTTTCAAAGGATTGAGAAATGTCCCCGGCAACGGCGCCAAAAACTTGATGTGCAAGATTTAACCTCACAACTATCAAGGTCGTATTCAACGAGGGCTCTCTCAAAAGCTAATACTCACACGGTTCATGGACGGTCTATTCTTTGAAATTGGTTTTGGTTTGAAAAGGAAATGAAAACATAAAGGAAACTAAACAAGAAAGCAAAACAAAACGGTGCAAATCAAAGGTAAAGGAGGTTCACTTGGAAAGATAGGTTCATCATCCTCAAGAGGAACAAATGCATAATTAAGCCAAACATGGTCGAGGATGCAATCGAATGACCACGCAAATCCCTTCTATAGACTCAATGCACTCTCGTCGCACTAAATCCCTATCCTAGAACCACTCAACCTAGGCTCTCGCTCTCAAGCTAAGTGACTAAGGATGCATTAAAGGTGTTTGATGAAATGCCAAGCTACAAAACCCTCTCCTATGACTCTATGACCACTAGACTAGACACCACACTCTCATGTCAATGTCCTAACACTAAGAGAATCATCAAAAGACTAATCAAAGTTCAATTGAATGAAAAACCTAATGCACACCAAGTGTTCGATAAAATGCACAAGTGAGAAATCATGCAACTATGGTTGAATTGAGATGATCTAATCTCTTAGAACACACTCCCTTCAATACCTAGACCTACAATCCATGTAATCTAAGCACTCTCATGCATTACATCACAAATAATAGACCAATGAAGCCATAACCATCAATGGAATTAACAACAAGTCTAGAGATCATCTTCTTACAGTCCAAGATCAATCATGGCAAATTTGTACAATCAACCTCTATCCTAGCACAACTATTCTATCAATCCAAGAAAACATAAGAAATCAGCCACACATGGCCAAGGAAATGAAGGAAAGAGAAAGAAAGATGATCACCAAGAACACCATGGCAATCCTCCTCTTGCAAGCTCCTCTTCCAAGGTTGTGGACTTCAATCCAAGCTCCTCTACTTTGATTTGCACCTTGCTCTAGGGTTGTGGATTGGAGATGAGGAGAAAAGTAATTGGAAAGTTGAGAGAAAGGGTTTTTGTTGAAGGCTGAAATCTGAATAATGAATTGATTCTCCCATTTTCGCCGGCTTCACCCTTTAAATACTGTGCTGGAAATAGCTAGAATTTTTGGCGAAAATTGTGTAGGATTTTCGCCGAAAATCTCTTTGAAAACACCGGCAGCTGTCTTCAATTCCTTCTAATATTTTCGGCAAAAACTTCCCTGAGTTTTCGCCGAAAATTTCTTCACAAATCGGAAGTCCGCCTTCTGCTTAAGGTTTTCGGTCGAGAACTTAGAGTTCTCGCCGAAAACTTCTTCAGTTGAAGGGTGCTTTTTTCTCGATTTTTTAACGATCATATCTCCTCCGTCCTAGCTCCGGTTGACCTCCCGTTTGATCCTACGTGCTCCTTGTCACCAGTACTTCAATGCCAAATCCTGAAAATGCAAAGAAAACAATTCTAATAGACATAGAATTGGCCTCAAAGTGGCAACCAGACAACAATATAGCACTTTGCATAAAACTTCAATAAAAGCATATTAATCATAGAAAAATGAGATCAAACCTGGGAGATCCTTAGGCTAATCAAAGGCTTAAAATGCACCAAATAACATCACATCAAATTCCCCTACGACTAAGCTTTGCTTGTCCTCAAGCAAATTAATTACAAGACATCCAAGTTCACAAATGACAAGATCGGTCACATTGAGATTCAAGCAATAACAATTTGGCTTAAACTGTTCCACGAACAAACTTAACCTACACATGCAAGAACGTCAACCGAACAAGTCTAGACCTCACTAATAACTGCACACTTCAAGTAGTGGTTAATTGGGATACAGAAAAAAAAACCGACCACGACAACACCAACTCTAATTAAAAGGACTTGAACTCAGGAAATGGAATGGATAAGGCGGGGGTCGGAGAGTGATGAGTGATCATGATGTGGCTATCGACTCGACTTCATCCGCTTCTAGATCCGCACTTTAGAAACTCGGGCGTAGGATCAAGGGCTACATTTGAGAACTCTTTTTTTTCTTTTCTTTTTTTTCTTCTTTTTTTTCTTACTGCATACTAGTGCTCGATCCAACACTTCACTTAGGTGTTGAACCTGCCTAGCTCACAACTTTTGCCTTTGCTAGTGCTCAACCCGACAATTCACTTAGGTGCCGAGCTTGCCTAGCTTTTCTTTTCTTTTGAGCATTTTCTTTTGCCACTTGATCCTTAGCCCCTTACAACTTTAACACAAGCTTTCGAATTGGATTCCATCTAATCTCAAGCCACAATCACGAGGGATCAAAAAGGCAAATAAAACATGGAAAAAGGGGTGAAAATTCTGATTGCCTTCATCATCTTAGACCGGTGTTATCGAGTGGTACAAAAACACGTATCAAACCAATCAACCAACATACAAGAGTGATAAAATCTCTGTTCTGGCCTAGACTCGTTTGATATTAGCTCTAACATGCTGGTTATAGGTTCTAAGTAGGACAGTCTAAACGTCATTATGAAAGCTTGAAGTCAATTAAACACCAAAAGTCAAGAACCGAATGATTCTACAATAGAGGAATTCGACATTCAATCAAGATCATGCAACTCATCAAAGCATAGCCTTAGATCTCTACCACAAATAATCACACCAAACCTCAAACTCCCCTACGACTAACATGAGCATTGTCCTCAATGATCAAGAGAGAGAGGGTAAGGTGGAACGAAGTTACCGCGTTGGTAGAGCAGGAGCATAGGGCGTAATAGAGGGAAAAGAGTTCCATGTGATCCAAAATGCTTGTCAAACCTTATTCAAAAAGCTAAAACAACACAAAAACCTCAAAGAACAATTAAAAGCGAAAAATTAAAGATAACATGGGGTGCCTCCCAAGAAGCGCTTGGTTACCGTCTTAAGCTCGACGATACCTGTGTTAGGGTGCCCAACTTAGTACCTCTTTGAGGTCAAGTAGCTTCTTCCATGATGAAGTTTGAGCTCCAAGTAGCAATAGAAGAAAATGGTAGAATGACCAATGAGCTAAGCTTGAGTTCCAATTGTTACCTTGCCATGGCCCTCTACCATTGAGTTTAGGAGTTTGAGGAAGAATGTATGGAAGGGGGGCGCCATTGAGCTCCGTCGTCTCCACGTTGGTGATACCACTCAAGGAGTTTTCCGGTTCAAATAGAGGTGGCTCCACTTCCACGGTTACCTTAGGAGGGGTAGAGATGCATGTCTCATTGGGTTCTTGGCATAAATACTTCATGATCAAGCAAGAAGATTGAAGAGCACTAACAATCTTTGGTGGGGCCACAATAGGGTGGTGTTGTTCACTTTCGTGCTCCACTCTCGGTGCCACCTCTTCTTGAAGCGTCTCCAAATCATCTCTCACCTCCTCTAAAGGGTCATCATCCTCAAGTCTCCTTGATTCTTCTATCCTCACATCATTGTCACATGGTGTTTCCATGGGAAAAACATGCACTTCAATCTCCTCCACTACCAAATCTTCCTCCGTGTCAAGCTCTTCGGATTCACAAATGTCATCTTCATCATCATAAACTTGCTCCACATGATTGAGATGGCGTTCATTCTCAAGAATCTTCATGACGAGCTCTATGCTTTGGGATAAGCGGTTAACTCGGTTTGCATTATCCTCCGCAATTTGCAAGATCTCTAGCATGAAAGGAGGTGGAAGAGGTTTCTCATGACTCACGAATTCCTCTTGGGGAGACTCACCTTCTTCTTCTTCCATGACTCGCACTTCCGGTTCAAAGGTGTCGGAGATGAGCTTCACACTTTGAGTTAAACGATCCAACCGAGCCGCATTGTCTTCCGCCATTTGCAACATCTCCTCAATTGTGGAGGAAGGTGGAGAATGTTGTTCATCCTCTAGAGCTTCCTTGATGAGTGTCATGCCTTGAGCTAAGCGGTTAAGTTGGTTCGCATTGTCTTCCGCAATCTTCAAAGCTTCCTCAAGCGTGGGAAGAGGTGGAGAAGGCTCCTCATAGCTTACAAACTCCTATCGAGGACGCTCGCTTTCTCTAACCATCTTAAAGAGCTCCTCTAGCGTGGAAGGCGGTGGAGAATGTTGTTCATGATTTGTGAAATCCTCTTGATAATACTCCGGCAAGACTTGATGGTAGGGTGAAGATGGATAGGGACATTGCTCATTCCACATGGGTGTTGAAGCTTGTTGTTCTTGACCCCACCATTGGCTATCTCCCTCACAAGTTTCTTGGTAGTAGTTGAATGAAATAGGATGACCATAGTATGGGTTAGGAGATGGATTCCACCCTTGATAGGGACCATAACCTTGATTTCCATGCCACGAGTTCATCTTACTTGCAACCTTGCTCCCATGAACTAAGTGAGGTAGAGAACGGATAGGTGGATAAGGGACCTACAAACACGCACAACAAAACAACCAAGTAGTACAACAATGCGGGATAACAAAACCACAAAAACAAATAACAAAGAAGCAAAACTAAAACGGAAGGAAGTGAATAGAACGGTCCACTACTAAATGCTTTCAAAGGATTGAGAAAGGTCCCCGGCAACGGCGCCAAAAACTTGATGTGCAAGATTTAACTTCACAACTATCAAGGTCATATTCCACGAGGGCTCTCTCAAAAGCTAATACTCACACGGTTCATGGACGGTCTATTCTTTTGAAATTGGTTTTGGTTTGAAAAGGAAATGAAAACATAAAGGAAACTAAACAAGAAAGCAAAACAAAATGGTGCAAATCAAAGGTAAAGGAGGTTCACTTGGAAAGATAGGTTCATCATGCTCAAGAGGAACAAATGCACAAACAAGCCAAACATGATCGAGGATGCAATCGAATGACCACGCAAATCCCTTCTATAGACTCAATGCACTCTCGTCGCACTAAATCCCTATCCTAGAACCACTCAACCTAGGCTCTCGCTCTCAAGCTAAGTGACTAAGGATGCATTAAAGGTGTTTGATGAAATGCCAAGCTACAAAACCCTCTCCTATGACTCTATGACCACTAGGCTAGACACCACACTCTCATGTCAATGTCCTAACACTAAGAGAATCATCAAAAGACTAATCAAAGTTCAATTGAATGAAAAACCTAATGCACACCAAGTGTTCGATAAAATGCACAAGTGAGAAATCATGCAACTATGGTTGAATTGTGATGATCTAATCTCTTAGAACACACTCCCTCCAATCCCTAGACCTACAATCCATATAATCTAAGCACTCTCATGCATTACATCACAAATAATAGACCAATCAAGCCATAGCCATCAATGGAATTAACAACAAGTCCAGAGATGAAGAACCTTAGTTTTGGACCTTTGCAAATCCTTTGGTTCGGGAAAAGCTGTTTTACGCTCTTGCCTCGGTTGCTTCGCAAGCTTGCTTTGCTCTAAGTTGACTATAGTGGAGAACTGACTGCCATCTTCTTACAATCCAAGATCAATCATGGCAAATTTGTACAATCAACCTCTATCCTAGCACAACTATTCTATCAATCTAAGGAAACCTAAGAAATCAGCCACACATGGCCAAGGAAATGAAGGAAAGAGAAAGAAAGATGATCACCAAGAACACCATGGCAATCCTCCTCTTGCAAGCTCCTCTTCCAAGGTTGTGGACTTCAATCCAAGCTCCTCTACTTTGATTTGCACCTTGCTCTAGGGTTGTGAATTGGAGATGAGGAGAAAAGTAATTGGAAAGTTGAGAGAAAGGGTTTTTGTTGAAGGCTGAAATCTGAATAATGAATTGTTTCTCCCATTTTCGCCGGCTTCACCCTTTAAATACTGTGGTGGAAATAGCTAGAATTTTCGGCGAAAATTGTGTAGGATTTTCGCCGAAAATCTCTTTGAAAACACTGGCAGCTCTCTTCAATTCCTTATAATATTTTCAGGGAAGTTTTTGCCGAAAATTTCTTCACAAATCGGAAGTCCGCCTTCTGCTTAAGGTTTTCGGTCGAGAACTTAGAGTTCTCGCCGAAAACTTCTTCAGTTGAAGGGTGCATTTTTCTCAATTTTTCAACGATCATATCTCCTCCGTCCTAGCTCCGATTGACCTCCCGTTTGATCCTACGTGCTCCTTGTCACCAGTACTTCAATACCAAATCCTGAAAATGCAAAGAAAACAATTCTAATAGACATAGAATTGGCCTCAAAGTGGCAATTGGACAACAAAATAGCACTTTGCATAAACTTCAATAAAAGTATATTAATCATAGCAAAATGAGATCAAACATGGGAGATCCTTAGGCTAATCAAAGGCTTAAAATGCACCAAATAACATCACATCCTTATGCAATATATGGTTAGTGCAGTTACATGTATGAGTAGGAGTAGAATGAATAACAATCATATATAATATACATGTGGATAACCTTTGTTAATTATAGGACATATATATTACCGTAACAGAGTAAGAAGAAAGGGAAGGAAGCAACATAGGTTGCAATCATGAGGAACTAGTTTGGAAACATTTTGTCCTTTGTGACGAAGTTGCAACTTCTTCGGCCATGACAGAGAGCCAAATTGTTTCCAAACCAATTCATGTTTCCAGCTTCCATTGCTTCCTTCTCATTCTTCGTCACATATGTACCATATTATATGTTATATATAACTATTATTTATATATAAAATTATATATGGTATATGAATATCTTATATATAAAATTTAAGTTGTGTTTTATATAACACATATATTTTGTAACAAATATATTATATATTTAAAGTGTCATATATAAAACATATATTTTGTCATATGTCATATCATATGTTATATATAACTTTTTAAATCTATGTAAATACATATATGCTATATAAATATCTTATATATAAACTTTAAATTGTGTAATATATAACACATAGTACAATAATATTTATTCTATTATATATATATTTATGTTGCAAAAAATATGACACAATTTAAATATTATATATAATATAGCATAAATGCTTCCGAAACATATAATCATGAGATTCTTCCAACTCCAACACCCAACTTGAGTAGCAGCCCCACAACAATAAAATTCCTAGAGGTAGCCTCATTATTTATGCCAATGCTGTTATAGACATGTCGTTCACTAGCAATATCTTCTGCCCACACCGATCCACAAGAAACAAGGGTAGCAATGAAGCACCAAATTTAGTGCAACTCAAGATTAAGTTTTGCTACAAGGTACAGGCTAATGGACATGTCGCCATTCAGAAACAACATCAAATCAAGGTTACTGGTGATGACATACTCTCCTGACATTGCTTGCACAATGTAGAGAGCTACCATGGACAGAAGAGTGTCAAAGGAGTAAAAAAGCTGCCCCAACATCCCGACAATTCCCCCCTTGTTGGATATGTTGAAACAACGAGTATTAATATTACTCTAAACAATATCCGAGATGTTTGCTGCCTTTCTAAGCTGTTGGATTCTATTTTATATTTTTTCTTCTGGGGTTTGTAGTTTGTGTTTCAACAACTTGGTTACGTCCTTCATTTATCCGATAATTACCACAAAGACTTCGGCAACCAAAAGATAGCCAAGGCACTGAGAGCGGATGGTAGAATGCATGAAAGAACTATCATGAACTGCCATTCTTGGACGGAGCATGGGAGAATGCGTATTGCAACACATACCTCAGAATGTTTCCGGTGCATAGAAACATATGCATAAACAACAATGAAGATTTAATTATTAATTTTCAACAATATTTAATGGAAAATACCAAAACTCGACTTGTCTATTTTTTTACCCATGGGAGGCTTCCAAGGAACCCGCGATAATGGGCGGGAGATATCTCCGCAATGAAAATTGGGCCACAAACGATCTCAATACCAAGCCCAATGCCCATTAATGAGCGGCCCACCTTGTAATCCATGAAGTGGAACGCCAGACTAAAAATAACGACTCCGACAGAATGTAAAGTCAACCTGGCGACAAATACGTATTTTATGCCGATGTAATTCATCCCCGATCTAGTCAGTAAAGCACTTACGAGTATAAAACTTTGGACAACAGCTTCGCAATAACCAATGTTGGCGGTAAAACTATTTTGTACCATGAGTATCCAGTGAACACGACTACCTCTCGATAAAAGATAATAAATAACATCATTTCATTAGTTAGAGAATTGTTATGTTCAATACAGGAAAAAGTAGTTTTGGTCCTATATATAAAAACTCGTCACTAATTGATGTCACCAAAACGATAAAAAAATATGTTACTTTTGCAAAAAAGAACAAACAAAGGTAAATTTTTAACAAATACCATACAAAAATACAAAATACGAGGACTTTAATTTAAATCAAAATATAATTTGTAAATTTAAAGTATATTATAAATCAAAATATATTATAATCAAAATATATTATAAATTATAATTTATAATTTATAATATATATATCATATCATATATTATATAAATTTAAAGTGTCATATATTACATAGGGATAATAGGCCGGGAGGCCCCTGTACTATTGAAAGATAACAAACAGGCCCCCCTACTATGAAATGCACCAAACAAACCCCTGTATTTAAAACATATAACAAACAAGCCCTCCCGTTAGAAATAAACCAAACGGCGTTACCATGGTGCTGACATGTCTGACACGTCATAGACACGTAAGTTATTGGAGTGTACACATCAGCCAATAGGGAACGGGGTCGTTTTTACTATTTGGGTTATTTACTGAGAAGGAATGAACTTCATCTTCTCCAATCGCAGAAACAACGGCGGCTCTCCAATCTCAGCACCTCTGCTATCCGCCTCCGCTCTCCAACATCATCAAAGTGCAGTAACAGCGACGGCAGTTAGTCTCCGCCGATCAAGACCCGTCGGTGAGTGTTTATTTTTCTTACCCTAATTCCGATTGGTTTTCCGTTACTCCCCCCTCCCTTCCAATAATCCCTAATCTCTCCTTCTTCATCTGATCGCTATGCTCCAGCGACGATTACTCGATCTCTCCCCCTCTGATCTCCATTCGTGAAAGCTCGATAAACCATCGTCGAGAAATTAGCGTCAGCAGGTAACTTTGCTCCCCAACCGAATTCTGAATCCTAACTTCCTTCTTCCATTCGAAATTCACTGAGTTGTGAATCCTAATTAGTGTTTGGGTGGTTCAATTTTGCGCGTGAGGGGATTATATATTTATATTCGATGCTCTTCCTGCGAGTGAGGATGCTTAGATTTTATACCACTTGCTTTGAAATTGGTTGTCCAGGTAAAACTTACTAATGATTCAGTTAAGCACTACTTGTATATTTCTTTCAGGAAATCCTTGTGCATTGTTATCTTTGGGGTTTTTAGTCTTGCAGGTCTGTTTATTACCCTATCATTGAAGTGTTTTCCAGTTTTTATTATATGATGATGGTGAAAGCCCCAAAGGTCTACCATGTGTTTTCTAGTTTTCATATTGCTTTGCCCTGTTTGAGGATATGAACTGCTCTGGTCTTGAAATGAGGGTAGGTTGCAAACAATGATCCTCCTTCGAGAAGATGGTCACTTATTGCAGATGCTTTAATGCACCAGATCCTTTTAAACCTAGAGTCATGTTTTGAGTTGTATTCAAGGGGGTGTTTCCTTGTCTCTGTTGCACCTTCATATCATGAGCTGGGATTTGAGCCGAGGTCAAGAAGTCTCCTCGAACAAGTTATTGTTTTGCTTATCTATGCATGCTTTCTTCAGGAGGAATTGCAGGAAGCTCTTCTGTAAAAAGTTATTATTTTGGCTATCTATGCAACTGATAGTATTGGATGGGGAAGATCACAAGATGGGAACTAGAAAGACAAATTCTAATGATGAAAACAGATGGTGTGTTGCTTATCGACGACGATCATTTTCCTTTCAACTTGTCTTTGTAAACAGACTCATCTTGTAATAAACTTGGAACATACAACTTGTTTGCCTTATCAACTTGTATTTGTAATACTTTTCTCTGAGCATATAACAAGGCTAACCAACTAGTGATAGATTAAGCAAATATTCTAGGAAAAGCAACTAAAAACCTCATGATACATGGGCAAAACCTAAATGGACAATACTAGCTCATCTGATACATGATTAGGGCTCAATTCATGTCTGAACCTGCAGTTGGCAGATTACTGAACCAACATTAAAATCAATGATGACTGAACCTGCAGTTTGCAGCTTTCCAGTAACAAACATTAAAACTTAAAGTACAGAGCTTTAAGCATATGACCATAACATAGTCAAACAACAACTAACTTAAATTAGTGGTGCCAAAAACCCTAATCCTAATTCTTCAGATGACACCAAAATAACACTACAGTAATGATAAACCCTGGAAGGAAAATATTGAAAACTAAGTCAAATCCTTATCCTTTTTGTCTAAAGATTACAACTTGGAAAATTCTTGTAGTAGTTTTCTTATGAACTTGTCTTTGAAAGAAGCAAAATATATCCAATCACAGCTACCATAACCAACTATCAGACTTCCCAAAAATGGTATGCAAACACTTCCAACGACTACTTGGGGCTAGAAGTTCCACCCGTAATACTCTGTTGTGTGCCTTCATGTGTTGATTTCACTTTCCTTCTTCAATAACACGTTCAGATGATGTTCCAGGCTGCGAGAAAATCAAACTCATCACTAAGTAAAACTCATACGTTAAAGCCTTGTAACAATTCACAACAAATTTTTGACATACGTTGATCACGGTCCTTCCGGTATGTTCATTTGTGTAAGCACCAAACCCCTTAAATTTTTCCTTTGAAGCTGGTCCAGAACCACTTCCATTACCTCCACATGTTCCTCCAACACCACTATTCGCCTGCAATATTAATGAAGTTTTTTTTTTGGCTAACTATATATATTAATGAAGTTACTAACAAGGTCAAAGAGAGAACAATATTAACTGTGTCATGCTTTCTTACTCCTTGCTCTTTCATTAGTGGACATGTTCGTCTGTTATGGCCTTCCCCCTTGCACGATGTGCAAGACATCACCCTTCCCACTTGACCGAGCTTCGACAAATCTGCCTTATCTCGAGTTAATAATTCATCTCGTTCGTACATTCGTCTTCTCTTCTTCCTCGTTTTGTCTCAGTTAAGGAAGTGCTTGAATAGGAAGTGAAATCGTAAAACAATACTACAGAAAATCGATTGATTCATAAAGGGATTCATTGACATATTTAATCACACTGGAGGATTTTGATATATTTAAAAACTCTAAATGGCATGACAATAGGGACATTGACATGATTTAATCACACTGGACATGTTATTTCAAATGAATGGACTCACAACTTTGACATGAAAGTTCATAATACCTTCTGTTGATCCGAGGCAAAACACCACCCACCACCTTCTCCGATATCTAAGTCAACCTGCAACAGCTCCAAAAACCAATCCCATGAATCCCTAGATTCAACCTCGACAATGCACCACGCAATTGGGTACATTTGATCATTCGCGTCTCGACCAATGGCTGATAACACTTCACCTTTGCATAAACCCTTCATGAAGCTACCATCCAATGACACAATCCTCCGACAACCTGCCAAGAAGCCCTTTCTCAACGCGTCGAAGCATATGTAAATTCTTTGGAAGAGTGGTTGTCGTTCCGGATTGTCCACATCAACCTTTATCTTCACAGTGGATCCAGGATTAGTCCTTAAAATTGCCTCACCATAGGATCGTAGGAGAGCATATTCTTCTTTGTAATAACTCATAGTTTTTCGAAGTACCATTGCTTTCGCTCTCGAACATTGCATAAGTGATACATCCGCACCAAAATCTTCTCTCACGATTTCCCGGATGTGCTTATTCTTCCATTTCGGATTGGACCGAATTCGCATCTTGTAGCGATCTGCCACTATCTTCGTGTTCACCCACTTGTTTTTGTAATGCTCTGAACATGAATGACTTTGATACTTCTTCAATTGCAAACAATTGAATCGCTTATTTTGCGACACAAAGAACTTCCACCGACATCCTTGTCGTTTGCATTTTAAGCGTATCCTGTTAGGCTCATTTTTCTCGAACTTCACGTCCTTCCTTTCATTTATCGCGTGCTTCTTAATAGTTGTCCTAACCTCAGCCGCATCGGTAAAAGTCATGCCAAGATAAAAAAAAGGGTATCTCGGTATTCGGATTGTACCTGTCCAAAGGTTCTTTGCTCTGAACACCATGGTCTGCAACTTCATCTTCAGAATCAGTCTTCTCGCAATAACCTATCTCATCTGACCCAAACCCGTCACTGTCATCGGCATCATCATCTGAAATTGCAAACCTAATGCCTCCTTGTAAATTTTTCTTGGCTTCCTTCACTTTCGTCTTCACCGCTTCCAACTCCTCCCTATCCTCCTCGCTTATCCATGAACCAATGTCACTATCAAGTTCATCATCCTCACCAGCATCATCGTCACCAACATCAGTATCCTCACCTGCATCATCTTCCTCCACGACTACATCATCCTCAGCTTGTTGCTCCACATATATGGAATATATTTCCATTTTCTTGTATGTTTTCAGCATATCTAGTAGACTATCGTCATTGTGTATCAACCGAAATTTAGATACACCGCGTTGGTTGGGCACTTTGAAGTATAGTTGAGTTCCGAAATATAACTCGGTCGAGATTTCATAGCCGCCTCTAAATCAAACAATTTTATCATATTCGGGTCCACCTCTTTGATCATAACAACTTCTCCTCCTTCGTAAACTAAATCAGGGCCCATGGTGATGAACTTCCCTCCTACATGGTAGGCCAACGTTACACTCATCCTACAACCAAAAATAGAATATTAATGAGTCCTCCAACCATAAAAGAAATCATATACGACAAACATGAAACACTGCTTTTTGAAACAATAACATAATTTTGGACGAATTATTTGTGGTCCAACACATAAACAACCGACAAAACACTTCTCTACTGTTTACTACCATTGTAACATAATATTATATGGTAGACAATTAAGTTTTTTTTTTCAATAATGATTGTGATCTATATATAGGGACAAAGTAAAACTACACAAACTAAAGAAGCAGGTGACCTGCAGAGGAAGAACGACCCTAACAAAAAACATAACAGATCCATTACAAACCATTTCAGATTATTGAAGAGAATAAATTCATACATATATAACCGAAAAGGAGTAATGGTAGGGACTGTGACCGAGTACAAGTAACAGCCTACAGGCTTCAAAACCATAATACCGAAAAGCTATTTGCTTACCAAAGCTCTTCCAGATGCAGAACCACCCAGACAATAGTTAGGATTCAGAATTCGGTTGGGGAGCAAAGTTACCTGCTGACGCTAATTTCTCGACGATGGTTTATCGAGCTTTCACGAATGGAGATCAGAGGGGGAGAGATCGAGTAATCGTCGCTGGAGCATAGCGATCAGATGAAGAAGGAGAGATTAGGGATTATTCGAAGGGAGGGGGGAGTAACGAAAAACCAATCGGAATTACGGTAAGAAAAATAAACACTCACCGACGGGTCTTGATCGGCGGAGACTAACCGTCGTCGCTGTTACTGCACTTTGATGATGTTGGAGAGCGGAGGCGGATAGCAGAGGTGCTGAGATTGGAGAGTCACCGTTGTTTCTGCGATTGGAGAAGATGAAGTTCATTCCTTCTCAGTAAATAACCCAAATAGTAAAAACGACCCCGTTCCCTATTGGCTGATGTGTACACTCCAATAACTTACGTGTCTATGACGTGTCAGACATGTCAGCACCATGGTAACACCGTTTGGTTTATTTCTAACGGGAGGGCTTGTTTGTTATATGTTTTAAATACAGGGGTTTGTTTGGTGCATTTCATAGTAGGGGGGGCCTGTTTGTTATCTTTCAATAGTACAGTGGCCTCCGTCTATTATCATATGTGATACATAACTTTTTAAATATATGTAAATATATATATATATATATATATATATATATATATTATATATATATATATATATATATATATATATCTATATAAATATCTTATATATAAAATTTAAATTGTGTCATATATAACACACCTAGAGGTAGTCTCATTACTTATGCCAACGCTATTATAGACATACCGATCACTAGCAATGTCTTCCGCTGCTACCGATCCACAAAAAACAAGGGTACCAATGAGGCACCAAATTTAGTGCAATTCAAGATTAATTTTCCTAGAAAGTATAGGCGAATGGACATGCCGCCATTCAGAAATCAGATCAAATCAAGGTTAGTGGTGATGACATACTCTCCTGACATTTCTTGCACAATGTGCAGAGCTACCACGGACAACAGAGTGCCAAAGGAGTCAAAAAGCTGCCCCAACATCCCGAAAATCCCTCCTTGCAGGATCTGTTGAAATAACGAATATTAATATTACTCTAAACAACATTCGAGATGTTTGCTGCCTTTCTAAGCTGTTGGATTCTATTTTATATTTTGTTTTCTGGGGTTCGTAGTTTGTGCTTGAACAACTTGGTTGCGTCCTTCATTTATCCGACAATTACCATAAAGCACGGAGACTCCGACAACCAGAAGCCAAGGCATTGAGTGCGGCTGGTAGAATGCATGAAAGAACTATCATGAACCGCCATGCATTCTTGGTCGGAGCATGGGAGAATGCGTATTGCAACACATACCTCCCAGAATGTTTCTGATGCATAGAAACAACTGCATAAACAATAATGAAGATTTAATTATTAATTTTCAATAATATTTAATGGAAAACACCAAAACTTGATTTGTCTATTTTTGTACCTGCGAGAGGCTTCCAAGGAACCTGTAGTAATGGGCGGGAGATATCTCCGTGATGTAAATTGGGCCACAAACGATCCCAATACCGAGCCCAATGCCCATGAATGAGTGGCCCACCTTGTACGCCATGAAGTGGAACGTCAGGCTAAATATAGCGACTCCGACAAAATATAAAGTCAACCGGGCGACAAATATGTATTTTATGCCGATGTAATTCATCCCCGATCCAGTCAGTAAAGCACTTACGAGTATAAAATTTTGGATAACTACTTCGAAATACCCAATGTTGGCGGTAAAACTATTTTGTACCATAAGATATCTAGTGAACACAGCTACCTCTGTATAAAAGAAAATAAATAACATCATTTCATTAGTTAGAGAATTGTTATGTTTAAGGTAATATAGGAAAAAAATAGTCTTGGTCCTATATATAAAAACTCGTCACTAATTGATGCCACCAAAAGGATAAAAAAATGTGTTAGTTTTGCAAAAAAGAACAAACAAAGACAATTTTTTTGACAAATACCATACAAAAAATACAAAATAGGAGGACTTTAATGTTGAACAAAATATAATTTATAAAATAATTATGGAAGACGACGTAGGATTACTATTTTAATATGCAACTTTTTAATGGAGTTCCAAAAATTAATTGGTGATATAATATATGGTTAGTACAGTTACATGTACGAGTAGGAGTAGAAGGAATAACAATCATATATAATATACATGCGGATGACATTTGTTAATTATAAGTCATATATATTACCGTAACAGAATAGGAAGAAATGGAAGGAAACAACGGAAGTTGCAATCATGAGGAACTGGTTTGAAAACATTTTGGCCTTTGTGAGGAAGGTGCAACTTCTTCGGCCATGACAGAGAGCCAAATTGTTTCCAAACCAATTCCTCATGTTTGCAGCTTCCATTGCTTCCTTCTCATTCTTCATCACATATATATCATATAATATGTTATATATAACTATTATATACATATAATAATTGGTGAACACTCCGGTGCACCCAGCTAGGTGGGTGCACCGAGTGCACTCGCTTGCGTGTCATGATCTCATCCGTCCGTTCAATCAACAGATCTCAAGGCTTTGAATTAAATATGATTTAATTAATTAATTTTATTAATATTATATTCCTCTTAAACAAATTACAACATAATACCTGATGTTAGGTAAAATTACAACAAAATCATTTAAGTTTGTTAACCTACAAATCTTTACCCACGTTAACTGTAACTTTAATTCCATCATCTTTAACCTCCATCATCTTCAACCTCCATCTCCCGAGCTGAAATCTCCTCAACATTTTCACTTTTATGTTCAGAGACATTTTCAATTTGGAGGTTTCAGCTCAGGAGATGGAGGTTGAAGATGATGGAATTAAAGTTACAGTTAACGTGGGCAAAGATTTGTAGGTTAACAAATTTAAATGATTTTGTTGTAGTTTTACCTAACATCAGGTATTATGTTGTAATTTCGTTTGAGAGGAATAGAATAATAATAAAAACTAATTAATTTAATCTTATTTAATTCAAAGGGTTGAGATCCGTTGATTGAACGGACGGATAAGATCGCGACACGCAAGCGGGTGCACTCACCCAGCTGGATGCACCGGAGTGTTTGCCATATATATACATATAAAAATTTGTATGTTATATGAATATCTTATATATAACATTTAAATTGTGTTTTATATAACATATATATCTTGTAACATATATATTATATAAACTTAAAGTGTGTCATACATAACACATATATTTTGTCACATATATCATATCATATGTTATATATAACTTTTAAATCTATATAAATATCTTATATATAAAATTTAAATTGTGTCATATATAACACATGGCAAAATAATATTTATTCTATCATATATATTTATGTTGCAAAACATATTATATATACTATTTATATGGCATAAATGCGTATAAACTATAAGGTTCCTCCGTTCTCAACTCGAGTAGTAGCACCCAACAATAAAATACATAAAGGTAGCCTCATTACTTATGTGCCCTTGTTAGTGTATGATCTCAGTCATTCCTACAACCCTATTTTCCACCATCGTGATAGTTATGCTGATCACTAACAATGTCTTTTGCGCGCACCGACTCGCGAGAAATAAGGGTAACAACGAGGCACCAAATTCAGTGCAACTCAACATTAAGTTTCCTACAAGGTACAAGCTAATGGACATGTCGTCATTCAGAAACAACATCAAATCTAGGTTAGTGGTAATGACATACTCTCCTAACATTGCTTGCACAATGTGAGAGCTACCAGGAACACCAAAGTGACAAAGGAGTCAAAAAGTTGCCCCCGCATCAGTCGAAAAGCCTCTGCTTCAGTTTCAGATTATGTTAGAAGGAAAGGGACTGCGGGTTTAGGATTTTCGGGTAAAAAATCAAATGATTGGTTGGTTCGGGGTTAATTCGAAACTGGCTAATTTTATTATTTAATTGTATTTTAAGTGATGTGGACCGGCTGACGTGGCAATACTGTCTAAAAAAGTTTTCGTTGGTGTGAATAGTACCATATCATAACGGAGTCCATACTAATGGAATTAGTGTGCGAAGTTTCAGGACTGATCTGTAATCCGGTCCTAAGTTTTGGAACTACTATGATATTTGAGCCTTTCTTATATCCGGCTAGGCCTGCGGTTTGAGTTTGACTAGCTGCTATTTGGCGCGACAGAGAAGCACTTCTGAAAGAAGAAGAATGAGGACAGAAGCAAGCAACAGCGGCAGCTCTTCCGAAATGGGCATCGAAGCCTTGCATTATGGGCATCGATGAAGCTGGCCGTGGCCCTGTTCTCGGTAATCATGAATTCCTCCCTTCCTTGTTATTTCCTTAACCCTCTCTCTCCTTTCTAACGCCCTTTTCTCCTAACCCTTTGTCGTGACTGGACCAGTTGAGCTATTCTCCGGCAAGTAAGGATAAGCCGTAAAGGCGAAAGAGAGTTAGAAGAGAGGAAGAATTGAGGTGAAGTTGAGAAGAAGAAAGGGGAGAAGTATAGAAGAAGAGGCAGAAGCCTTCATTTGGGAGAAATAGGGTTTAACATTGTTCATTGATTGATTCCTAACGTTACAATTTCTTGGCTTTTATAGCCCTACCAAATATCAAATTACAAATAGATCCTTCTACTATCTAATCATTACCAATTGGTCACTCCTATAGGTTGGGTCATTACAATCCCTCACCCTTGAAAGCAGACTTGTCCTCAAGTCTGTTAACAAAATCAAAATCTGTTAAAACAAAATTGAGCAGAAAATTTTGAGAATTAGTCGTTGAACATCATGTACTTCAGCTCCAATACGCCCTTAATCCCTTTGTCACCTCCTTATCATACATATCCCCTTCTCTTCCCCTTGAAATTCGGCTTGTCCCCAAGCCGATGATCAAGCAAAAACAGCACACCAAAGTTTCCATTAGCCAGAAATTCAGCAAAAGAAATCTGCAAGTTCCATCAAAACAGTAGCAACATTCACTTGGATTGCGCTCATTGGCTCCAACATGCTGAAAATAGTGAGGATACTCCAATGACTTTGAATCGCAAAGCCAATTCACTGCCACTTTGTAAACATTCAGCATCTCTTGTACCCCACCATTCATAACATTTCTCAAGTGACAAATAATTCCTTTATGATCGCTGCCCCAAAAAACCACCATACATGAGATATAATTCCCAGGAAAGCTGTTGAAAATCATGGAAACCTGAAATGCATAGCTGTAAAGTCTCCTTGCTCTTCTTAAGAAGTACTATGATATGTGAGTTCCATGTAGTATTCTCTCCCTGTTGAAGGGCTGTTAGTAGCCAGTACACTTGCCATTTAGTAAGCACAACCTGTCTTCTGATGTTAGTAACTGAGTAATCAACTGAGGTAATGAAAAATGACAGCAAGGCTGCATGTTTCCCAAAAGTGCTCATGTGTGGGGGTTCCTTGAAGTGCAAATTTAAGATGTCTTCAATGTTATAATCAATTAGCTCACATGATTGCAAAGAAAATTGTCTAGCAACAATTGGAATGTCTTTCACTAAATGTACTCCACTGGAGCAGCAAAACAGGAAGGCAGTGTATTCACTTCCAATGCAAATCAGTGAACTTACTTGAACATCATTCGTGTGCATAAAGAATGACAACATTCCCTCCATAATCCATCTAGCTGTATACAGTTCAACTAGCAAGACACTAGGCTTAGAGAAATACACAAACAAATAGTGATCACAACTCCTTTCCTTGTACAGTTCTTTATAGCAGAAGCAATTGCCTCTTCCCTGCAACCCAACATGATAAGAGTTGAATCCATAACTACCATCTCTCTTCCATTTCTTCACATCATGCCCAAACAATTCAACCACAATCTCATAACCCTCTAAGACCGACATTGATATTTTTCCACCTGAAATAAACTGCCCAACCGACAACCCACTCAAATGACTTTCATCAAACACATGTTGTGTATAATCCATTTCCCTGCCAATTTCTTTCAAACAATGATAGTTTACCTTTTCCTGAAACTCAACATCACTGCAGAAACTATCTAGACAGTGCTCTAATCCATAATCACAATTATGTTTCCATTTTTTTACATCTCGTCCATGTAATTCACCCAAACCTTCCCAGGAAATTTCTTGAGCTGCACTGTCACTAATAAGCATCAAAATAATCTCTCTATTCTTGACCTTGAACACCCAACTGACACTGAAAGCAAAATCCTTATATGGTTCCTTAAAGCAATTATCAATTCCCCTCCATATACCAACTATAGGATGACCATAGAGCTGGAAATTGTGATGTCTGCCATCCCAAATTGCAATAAAATAACAGCAGTGGAGGTATAAATGATATCCAAAAGTACTTAATTTCTCATCCAATAGTTCAACAAAAGTGAGTAAATAGCTCCAATTAAGCTCACCAATAATCTTAGTACTTGCAGCACTTTCATCCAATGCCTGATATGGTTCTTTGAAACTGAGGCCAATTTCAGTTCCCACATATTCAACAAACTTATAGCAGATTATATGACAAGATCCCATTTCATTAGGACCACCAGACTTCCATTTCTTCACCCCTCGACCTAATAAACAAACCATACATTCACCATATGAGAAACAAAAATCACCTGGACTAAAAGCCACACAAAGCGTATGTGGTGTACTCCCTTCTCGTTTCAAGTGGGAGTTGGTGTGCAGCAAGGAAGAATGGAGAGGAAACAGCTTAGAACTTTCCTTGTCCACACATATATGCCCTGTAGATGAGTAACAAACAATTCCAGGTTCCATTGCAAGAGTTTCAGTGATGGGATTTGGGGTTAAAGACGCAAATCGACAGGAGATAGCTTGCGAGAACTCGTCCCATGGTATTGGAAATCGACCATTCTCCCAATCAAGAAACCAAAAATAAGCTTTGTTCTCAAGATACCATCCAGCTTCATCGACCATTTCGTTAGCAGGGACTTTGGAGACTCGGAAGTAGCGGACACAAGCTTCAAGCCATGAACACGGATCAGAATCACCTGAAAACATAGGAGGCTCAAAAGCTTGAAGTGGCTTGTCCATTTGAGCGGTAAAATTTGGGAGAGGACTTTCGTCGAACACCTGGGGGTGCAATGCTCAAAACATTTCCTAGAGCTGTGTTTTCCCCAGAAATGGAAGCTGGCAGCTTGAGTCCCTTCATCTCGCAGAATCGTTCGAACGTCGCCATTAATCGTTCAAATGAGGTGTTGTATTCTTCCATAGCCATGAAATGAAAGTTGCCAGAGATAGGCTCTGATACCATTTGTCGTGACTGGACCAGTTGAGCTATTCTCCGGCAAGTAAGGATAAGCCGTAAAGGCGAAAGAGAGTTAGGAGAGAGGAAGAATTGAGGTGAAGTTGAGAAGAAGAAAGGGGAGAAGTATAGAAGAAGAGGCAGAAGCCTTCATTTGGGAGAAATAGGGTTTAACATTGTTCCCTAACATTACAATTTCTTGGCTTTTATAGCCCTACCAAATATCAAATTACAAATAGATCCTTCTACTATCTAATCATTACCAATTGGTCACTCCTATAGGTTGGGTCATTACACCCTTTGCTACACATTTTCAGGTCCCATGGTGTAGGGATGCTTATACTGTGCTCGTTCCTATCAGAAAACTCTATCCACCTTGAATTTCGCAGGTTTCTCTCTATTTTCATTTCTTTTACTTCCACATCTTCATCCCAATTCCTAGGTGCCGTTTTTTTAGCAATGTCCGTCTGCAATTTGAATTGGAAGGAATTTATTAGGTTATGGGTAGGCCTGGTTAGAGAGTTTTAGTTGTGTCTATGTGTTGATGTATCTGATTTTTACTCATGAAGCATGAATTTGGATTCAATATTTGTAATTTAATCATCCAATTTTCGACTAAACGTTGTGATTTCATAAGGGCATTGGGGGTTTGTCTCATTAACGTTCATATTTTTTTGGGTATATCATATACCAAATTCAAACTGGCATATCTATCAGTGGGGATGCAAGGTACTCAGAAAATTCGGTTCAAGTTTTGTGTGGGAAAATGTGGATACAATGAAGGATGATAATAGTACTTTTGTTGGTTCAAATAGTCATTCAATGGCTGGTTGCTTCTCAAGCTCAATACTCGATAATATTGTCCGTCCAATGGTTCCAGATTCAAAGACCTTGAAGGAAGAGAAGAGGGAGGAGTTGTATGAAAGTCTGAAAGCTGACCGATCAATTGGTTGGGCTGTTGATGTTATTGATCCAAGAGAGCTTTCTGCGAAAATGCTAAAGAAGTGGGCTGTTTTTTGCAATATTAGTTCTTTGATGCATAGTTTCTCTCTGCACAGTTTGTTTATGTACTTTTCTACTTGATGCAATATAGGCAGAAGATAAACTTGAATGAGATATCACACGACTCTGCAAGTGGCCTCGTCAAGAGAGTTCTAAACATGGGAATTCGTTTAACAGAGGTAAAACTGTTTGTAACTTATATATCTGCTTCCTTCCGTATGTGATTTATTTTCCTCATTTGTATTGCTTTCGGAGTATCAGGTCTATGTCGATACAGTTGGAGATCCAGAGAAATACAGAGTCAAATTGTCTGAAAGATTTCCATCCATCAAATTTGTGGTGGCAAAAAAGGCTGACAGTCTTTACCCGGTTGTGAGTGGAGCCAGCATTGTAGCAAAGGCATGAAGCATGAACGAGTAATGAGTTCTTCTTGTCGAAGTCTTTGTAAAAATATTCATTTGATATCTTATAGGTCACTAGAGATAGATCCCTGCGAGAATGGGTGCTCGATGAAACACACAAGAACATTGGTAGAAACTTTGGTTCCGGGTACCCTGCAGGTCAGAAACACTTGTCTTTCTTGATGATGGTTTTATTTTTATCATCTGTAGTTGGAAATTTTGATGCAACGGCTTATTGTTTTCTATTAAGACCCGAACACGAAGGCTTGGTTGAAGCAGCAACACGAAGTGTTTGGGTTTCCAACAGTAGTTCGTTTTAGTTGGGCAACATGTAATTCTTACTTCAAAGACGGCGCAAAAGTCTTGTGGTTAGTTCTTATCCCATTACAACTTGGCAATGTCTCTGCATTTATTTGTTTTCGCATTTGGCCACTGCTTTATAGAGCTTCTATAAGTGCAATAAAATTTTGTTGCAACATCTCAGTGTTCATTGTATCCACATTGCCTTATTTTGCTAGTTATGGTCTATATAACTGGGTAGTTCAAAAAACTTTGGGGCTCATTGCTCTACTATCCTCTGTAAACAGGGAGGCTGACAGCTTGGATGAAAATTATAATGGCAGAAGCAATGGAAAACGACAATCGAAGTTGAGCACTTTCGGAGTCACAACCTCTATAAAGAAGAAGGAAGAAGTTGAATCAAGTGGTAAAGGGCTCTGCCAATTTCTCGAAACTAGGAAACTTGATCAAATTGCCGATTTCTAACGGTTAGCTTTTCACTGTCCTCATTCTGTATTTTTTTCCATTCTGATCCATCGGTCGTTGTAGAACTAAATCGATGAGAATCCAAATTTAATAATCATGCAGACATGTATAAGAGTAAATAGTAAGTGTTCTGTATTTTCGTGTTATCTCAGTTTGATGGCTGCATTATGCGTTGGGGGCAGAAGGCTTTTGGAACTTGGTGTTTTTTTTTTACTTGTGTTGATTTGCGATTTACATCAACACAGAGGATTGGTGATCCTTATATGTACATACAAACCTTTTGATGTCGAAGAGGCAAGCTTTACAAAGCTACTCCAATCTGGAAAATGACTTGGCCACAATACTTGCTATGTCAAAAGGAACAGTAGAGAGGCCAATGTGACAAGTCCACTCCAGTAAATGTGTTTATTGCAATTGGCTGCAGCTCCCTTCCGATGGTGGTGATTGTTGTTTGCTGCACCAGCTACGATGATAGGGACTACCGCTCCTCCTCCTCCACCGTTAATGGTGTCTGGTGTACCACCTGCCGATCCTCCACCACCTGCTGAAGTTCCAGCACCATGGCCGTTGGCCAACTTATTGACATTTCCTGCCACTATAAGGGTTGTTCCCGATTTGTTATCATCCAAGGAATCTGTCATCAACGATATGTTTGTTAGTTGCAGCGAGCAAGAGGTAATTTTGTTTGGATTATGTCGTGACTCAGTGAGGTGTTTCTGTCAGGTTCCTATTTTGATTCTAGATGAGTGGATAACGACAATAGGAATCCTTAAACAGATTAGGAAGCTAAAAGCAGGAATCTTTAATTTGGATGATAGCTGTGAAAAGTGAAGTATCATATTCCAATCGCACCTATTTTTGTTGTTTCCTTCAGCTGCTACTGATTCATTCTTCTCAACAAAGAAATACTTATTTGAGTATAATGTTCTGGGTTTTGATTTGACACGACAGAAAATCCAAAAAGTAGTAGGTTAGTAATTTCAGAGAAGCTTGAGTTTTGTTCACTTCTGAACTTGTACTGTGTTAAATATAAATACCATTGTCATAGAGTTAGTTAATCTTTGGCTAATGATGTAAACTGGGATAAAGAAATGATTGACTTTAGCAAAAGAATCTATATGAAGAGGAAAGCGATGAAGAATCTATATGAAGAGGAAAGCCATGAAGCCAGAAGAAGAAGAAAAAAAGGAAAGGTGGTTTCTGGGTTTCATGTCTAAGAAACAGTAATCAAAGGACTGGTGGAAGACAAAAGACAGTATAAACTACCAACTGAGCAATCAAAGAAGGAAAATGGTACCTGATGAAACCAAAGCCATGTGAGCTGGAGAAGAAGAAGAAGAAGAAGAAGAAGAAGAGAATGGAAAGAGAAAGATGCATATGAAGAAGAGGAGCACTGATCTCATATACATATTGGATGGCTTCTCTGTCTTTATTTGTTTAAGATATATAAATCTGTTGATTTATATTAAAACTCAAGGCCAGGGTGGCTCACTTGTCTCATTAATATCTTACTATCTGTTTCTCTTTATATGTTGTGTTGTGTGGCCTGTGATTGGGCTACAAGATAAGTTGGTTCATAACTCTTAAAAACACAAATGAACTCAACTGGATACAATAACATCTTAGCTTTTGTACCTACCGCCCTATGGCGGTGCTGTTTCACCCGTTTGTTTGATCATAATAAGAAAAAAAAAAAATCAAATACAATTGATTATTATTATTTATTCATAAATTTCTAGTCAATGTATTATTACTCACAATTTCAACACAAAATATTTTATTATTACTCACTTTCAACACAAAATTTCAATGAGTGTTGTTTTTAACCTTATTTTTAGAAAACTTTATATGTTTTTTTATTGATTTAGAGATTACTTTGGCTATGATTATTTTATTATGTATTTTTACATTAAAATAATATGTTTATATTCTCAAATTTGTAATCAAAGGTCAAAGGTATTTATTAATATTCTGTCTTAGACTTTGGAAATATATATTTTAACCATTTATTTTTTAAAATAATCTTATATTGTATTAACCAAATATTATATTTAATTTAATAAAATAAAGTAATTTCAAAAATCAATTTAACCTTATCCAGACTTCATTTATTCAGTTAGTTTGTTACCAAACTCAATTTTTCATAAAATTCATTCATATCCTAAAGGTTGCTGAGAGGTAAGTTGGTGATGAAAACCCTAAGACGCTAAGTTCGAAACAATAACTTATTTAGAAATACGTCAAATATAGGAAATGTAATTTTTTAGAATGAAAAAAATTTCATTATAAATAGAAAACTCATATGTAGTCCGCAAAATGTCTTGACAAAAAATAATTATGATCGTACTTTCTTTCGTCATTTACTGGTATAGTGCGTCACTGAAATAATATTGCTACGAAAGACCTAGTTGATACTCATTAATATCTATTGACAAATTTATGTATAAAAATATTTTATTTTAAGTTTACTTCATGGGATTTTGCAAAGAATAAATGGGTGATATATAAAATATAGCATAACATTATAGATAATATATATGAACTATAAATGAGATATTATAAAATTCACAAATAACCATATATCACGATAATACCAATGCATCCATAAATACATTGTCATCTTCGCCCTCTAGTCATCTCAAATATTACAACTCAGTTATCTCTATCATCACAAAAACTCTTCCTTATGAAGTTCCAAACTTAGTCTGTAAGGGGTTCATATACACTTCCAATTGTCATAACAATGACAAAGGAGGTGAAATCATTGGTCATGAAGCTGCTAAAGTTGGTAGTGGCTCTTGGAATTGTTGGTACTCTTAATTTAAATGGTTATCCATGAATATTTTTTTTTTAACATGGAGATTGATCAATGAACCCATCCACCAATTACTGCAAACCCAATGGAGTCATTGTTCATGTCTTGAACGTCATGGCCGAAAAAATCTCGAATATTAGTATTGAGTAATGGACATAATGGCTCGATCTCTCTCGTTGCAGAGGTTTGAGTCGCCAAATTTCGACTTGTCATAGATTGTGATGGTTGTTGATGGGAGAATGATAAACGTATTGCTTTACATACTAAACTCGAGAAGAATGGAGCCTACTAAAGATGAAGATTATAGAGGAAAAAGAATCTCCAGTCATGCTAAAAGAGGTTTATGGTTGGATCGAAATGAGTTGGATCTAATGACTGAGTGTTTGATGGCAAGGAATTTTAAAATTATTATTTTAGTTGATGTGGTTGGCGGTAAGATTTTGGATAGAAAATTGAACAAAAATGGACGAAATATCGATTTCTTCCTGAATCAAACTTGAGTCATTGATGTGTTAAAGATGAAAGTTTAAGTGACCAATATGATAGATTGTTTTGACTTGAATGACCAAAAATGTTATTAACTCGATCATTAATTAGCTCTTAATGTGAGAGCATTTATTAAGAGTTAATATAAATTTTATTTTTTCTAAATTTTCCACTTCATCTATAAATTTTAAATCAAAAAAATAATTTATATCAACTCTTAATATATAAATGATCTGAGTGCGACTTGCTGTCAAATAAATCAGTCTTCCTTGATGGTATCAAAGACCAATATCAACCATTGATTCTTTTTAGATTTAATGGTTTAAATTAAAGGAGTAAAAATGTCATTTCACAATTTAATTTAATTTATTTTTTTTAATTTAACTGTTGAGAAAGTCTCCGGCGACTGGAACTTCGATGACTTTTTCGACGACCAGAGCTTCGATTTTGAAAAAAAATTCGGCCACCAACCACTGCCGTCGGGCCTATTTTTCGGGAATTTTTTTTTCCGATGACGCTTCGTACTCATTTTTAATATGTATACACGTTTCTGTATATGTGTACGTGCACATTTCTGTACATAAACTGTGTACTCATTTGCACACATTTTTCATACACGTTTTATACATGTCTACAAGTTCTATACACGCACACATTTATGTACTTACATTTTTGTATAGTGTACACTTATCTTCTACACACTCTTTTGTACACGTGTATACATATTTATATACGTGGACATACTCATCGTACATGTGTACACAATATCTTAGATTTTTTTTATATACACGTGTACACCTATTCGTACACGTGCACACTTATTTTTTACACTAGTAAAACATACTTCGTACTCATGTGCACATATTTTGTATAAATCATGTGTACACGTTTTATAGATGTGTACACATTCTATACACGTACACGTTTATGTACTTACATTTTTTGTACACGCTACACTTATCTTGTACACGTGCACACACTCTCCATACATGTGTACATATATTTATATACATGCACGTACACGTGCACACTTATTTTTTACACTAGTGTACACATACTTTGTACTTGTGTGCACATATTTTATAAAACATGTGTACCCTACTTAAGAATTGTATTGTTATATAATCTTAATAATGCCCAGTGGCATAGTGGTAGGAGTTTAGTTTTATAAAAGGAGGTCAAGGTTTCAAATCTTCTTACCAACAATTTTTTTATATAATTATTGCAGCCGGCGGCCGGCGGAGGGGTGGTCACGGCCGGCGACAGGCGGCGGAACAGCGGCCGTAAATAGGTGGATTGATGGTGGATGAATTTTTAAAATACCCTTATATTTTAGACCGTTGGATTAATGAAATATAATCAACGGCTGTGATCGTTCATTGATGGGAAGCCCTTTCCTTGATGCCAAGACGGACTCTAAATGCGACCAATCATCACCCATTACCCCCAACCCCCAAACGAAACCCCACGATTCCTTCTTCAGCCTCTGGCGTAAGCTACTAACCAACCAAATAACAGTGGCGTGCGCTGGGATGTGGAGGCCGCCGGAGGTGAAGATCTGGACGTCGGTAGGAGAGGCGGCAGCACGAGGAGCACCAACAGCAGGCCTACGGTCGGCGCGACATCGGATCGGCGGATTTGACGACGACAAGGCAATTTAGACGGTGGGGCGACGAGCTCCAACATGCAGCGGCGGAAAACGAATATGAGGACGAACCGGCGGCGATGAAACTAACGAACGGCGACTGCGAGGGTGGAGCATTAGCGGCTTTAAAGCTTGAAGGTGAGATTCGCTTTTCTTAGGGTTTTCTTGCTTTGATTCTGTGAATTGAGTTTTGAAGGGAATAAAGATGAGAGAAAGAAGAAGACTCCTAGTGCTCCGCCGACACCATTGAGGTTCTTGTCTGTGGATGTAGATTGGTGCTCCGGGTCCGATCGGCCCTGGCCGGTTTGTTTTTCTCCGGTGACCTATTTCACGGAACCAAGTTTATTAATTATTAATGCAATTTATTAGGTGTTTCCTTTCTCATTCCTATCTATTAATGTGATTGTAATAATTATGGTAGGGTTTGATTGTTTTACTGTGCACTTAAAAAATTGCCCCAATTTCAAACCATAATTACTTTTTTTTTGTGATAACTGTTATTTCCGTTTATTTTCACTCCTTTTTGTTTTTAAATTTTATTTATTTTTCTTTAAAATAGTAATTTATTATCTTATTAAGTTATTATAATCATTTTTATTTTTGTCATACAGTAAAGAGACAGAAGAGTTACAGTAAGTAAGGAGACAAAAGAGATATCTATACTTTTATTTTTCCTCCCTCGGGAGAAGCAATTCGTGGTGAATTCTATATTCATGACGCGAATTTGAATATGGTTGGCTCTCAACCTATACCGAAAATCAGGACTTTGTTTGTTTGGTCCCTCCCTTTTGGGGCTATGTATATACCTAATAGATATCCCTTTGAATTTTTGTTTCCAATAATTGTTGGTATGAAGATATTCCATTTTGTTTGTTAATGATTTAGAGCTGAATACAATTGGTTTTGCTCTTTGTTAGCTTGTAAGTATAAGATGAGTCCCAAGATCAATGTCGATAGTGTCGTTCGTCTCAACGTTGGTGGTTCTTTGGGATGGGTCATTCAGAACTCGAACGGGGTTGTTCTGCGTGCAATAGGCACTACATATCCAGGTATTAATATCATTTGTACTTGAGTTGTTAGCTTTCCGAGATACGTGTATTTGGTGTTTGTGGGCCGGAGTTTTGCAGGTGGAAATTGAAGGAGATACAAAACTAGTTTCGACGAAGTTGCTGGCCGGTCAGGTACTTTCCAACCCAGGAGGGGCTATTGTAGAAGAAATTTGCAGCTGCAAAAAGGAGCTCCTGCTTGGCGCTTAATGACGGTTCGCCGTTCAGGTAACAGGGCCGCCCATTACGTGGCTCGCATGGCCCTAATCAACCTCCCAGGAATCATGGAGGTAGACATGACTTCCTGGGTTGTGACTTGATGTTCCTTTCTTGTTTGTGTTGGCTGTCTTTGTCACTCCGCAAGGAGCTGTCTATGCCAAAAAAAAAAAAAGAATAAATGACTACATTGAGAGCATTAATAGTTGGGTTAATAACATTTTTGGTTATTCAAGTTAAGGCAATCTATCATATTGGTCACTTAAACTTTCATCTTTAACACATCAATGACTCAAGTTTCATTTAGGAAGAGATCGATATTTCATCCACTTTTGTTCAATTTTCCATCAAAAATCTTACAGCTGTCCACGTCAACTAAAATAATAATTTTAAAATTTCATGCCATCAAACACTCGCCCGTTTAGTATCACTTTATTTTCACTTTGATTTCACTTTCAATTATTGTGATTTCAAAAATTAAAATAAATCATGTTTAGTATGACTTTACTTTTATTGATTTGAAAACCAGTTTTGGAAACCATCATCATTTTTTAAAGTGGAAAAAAAATGATTACAAAAATTAATTTCTGTTTTCATTTTCTGATTTTGATAGGCAAAAAATATGGAGCTATTAAAATAGTCCACTATTCAAATGCAACATCGGACTTTTTTTTTAGTTTTTTATTTTTTATGATACCATAACCATGACCGTGATGCAATCACAGTTACAGAATATATCAACAAATTCATCTCAAATCTTAGAAATGGTCGAAAGGCGTGATTCAATCGCAAACCAAATATAGAATAATCATCAAAATACTTGACTGACTCGGTGATTCATCATACGTAAAAACAAGTAGTTGTTATCTAGGCTATTTTGTAATAAAATTAGTCTTCTCAAAATTTTCATTTAAACAGAGTTACAATTTTTCAAAAACTTAATTGTGCCAACTAAGCAGGTTTTCATTTTCAACTTTCACTTTGATTGCAATTTGTACTCGTTTTCAAATTGTCTCTGTTTTCGAATCAAACTAAAATTGATACTAAACGGGTTATTAGATCCAACTCATTTCGATCCAACCAAACCCTTTTTAGCATGATTGAAGATTTTCTTTCCTCTATCTTCTTCATTTTTAGTAGGCTCCATTCCTTCTCGAGTTTAATATGTAAAGCAATGCGTTTATCATTCTCCCATCTCCAACCATCACAATTTATGATGAGTCAAAATTTTGCGACTCAAATCTCTACAACGAGAGAGATCGAGCCATTATGTCCATCATTCAATACTAAATTCGAGATTGTTTCGGCCATGGCATCCAAGGCAACAATGACTCCATTGGGTTTGCAGTAATTGGTGGGTGGGTTTATTGATCAATCTCCATGGAATTGTCAAAAGAATCTCCATGGATAACAATTTAAATCAAGAGTACCAACAATTCGAAGAGCCACTGCCAACTTTAGCAACTTCATGACCAATGATTTCACCTCATTCGTCGTTTTATGACAGTTGGAAGTCTATATGAACACCTTACAGTCTAAGTTTGGAACTTCATAAGGAAGAGTTTTTGTGATGATAGAGATAAGTGAGTTGTAATATTGTCTAATATGATTGTAAGTATTGTTAACTATAACGTCTCATTTATTTAACTAATAGTTCATATAATTGTCTATATAAAAATGTTATGTTATATTTTATATATCACCCATTTATTCTTTTCAAAATCCCATGAACTAAACTTTAAACAATAAAATATTTATATACATAAATTTGTCAATATATATTAATGAATATCAACTAGGTCTTTCGTAGCAATATTATTTCGGTGACGCACTATACCAGTAAGTGATGAAAGTGCAATAATTATTTGTTGCCATAACGTTTTGCAAACTACATATGAGCTTTCTATTTATAATGAAACTTTCCATCCTCAAAGATTACATTTCCTATATTTGAATGACGTATTTCTAAATTAACCGTTAAATATATATTTCCATGACCAGATCCAAATTAGTCATCCATGTTGGCAATCCTTTCCTCTAAACCCCACCTCCATTCCCTTCTTCTTCTTCCCTCTTCCTCTTCTTCCTTCTCCAGATCCCCCTCTTCGATCAATCCACCTAATGTCCACCGATTCCAATCCACACTTAGCAGCCAACCTTCTTCTTCTTCCTTTTCTTCCTTCTCCAGATCCCCATCTTCGATCAATCCGCCTCTTCTCCTCTTCTCTTCTTCTCCCCAACCAACATTGTTCTTCGATCCTTCTCTTCTTATCCAGATCCCCCTATTCAATCTTCCTCTTCGATCAGTCCGCCTCTTCTCTTCTTCTTCTTCCCTCTCCAGATCCCTCTCTTCGATCAATCCACCTCTTCTCCTCTTCTTTTCTTCTCCCCAGCCAACCTTTTTCTTCTTCCTCTGCCCTCTTCCTCTTCTTCCTTCTCCAGACCCCCCTCTTCGATCAATCCACCTCTTATCTTCTTCTCTTCTTCTCCCCAACCAACCTTCTTCTTCTTCTTCTTCTTCTTCCCTGTTTCTCTTATTCCTTCTCCAATCATCCATTGTGGCGGCGGCCGCCATCACTCCGGTCAACATTTCCCCATCTAGATCCATAAGACATGACCAAAAGGGTGACCTAATAAATCTAAGTGACCAAGTTGCATAATTGGAAATTAACTATTAAAATTGGACATTAAAAAACGGAGAGACTGATTTGTAATAACAGAATTAGTTTAATTGGGATATTTTGTTAATATTTTAATTTCATGGATCATTTTGCATAACAGAAGATGTTGAGGGTATAATTCGAGAAATTAACCAATGGATCACTAAAAAATTCATTAGAACACTTTGGTCACTTGGGTTGTCACCAATTTTTAAAGAAATTGTGACTAAAATCTGTCACAGTTTTTAGTGAAACCATGACTAAAATCTATCATGGTTTCTTTAAAACCGTGACAAAATAGGGTCAATATCATCACGATTTTTAAAAACGTGACTAATTTTTTCAGGCACGGTTTTAGGCCAAAAAAATATGACTAATATGCAGTTTTCTTGTAGTGGGTGGCTGAGTGGACAACCCTATTATATGCAAACTCTACGTGTGGCAAGCAACCCTCCCATGACTTAATGTTGGATTTAATAACAGCCCTAAGAATTTGAGATAGGGATCTATTCACTACTTCCGTTTGGCCATCAGTTTGTGGGTGGCAAGTGGTTGAGAACATCAGTTTAGTGCCTAACTTAGCCCACAAAGTTTTCCAAAAATAACTTAAGAACTTTGAATCACGATCAGAAACTATGATCTTAGGGACTCCATGCAACCTAACTACTTCCTTAAATAATAAGCCAACAATGTAGGATGCATCATCAGTCTTGTGGCAAGCTATAAAGTGAGCCATTTTCAAAAATCTATCAACTACCACAAAGATTGAATTAGTACCTTTCCTAGTATTAGGTAAACCTAACACAAAATCCATAGAAAGATCTATCCAAGGATGCTCAGGAATAGGTAAAGGAGTATATAAACCAAAGGGTTGGATATGAGACTTAGCTCGGTGGCATTTGGAGCATTGAGTTATAACCTTTTCAACATCATGGCGCATCTTCGGCCAATAAAAGTGCCCCTTGAGGCAGGCCACGGTCTTGTCCACTCCAAAGTGTCCCATGAGTCCTCCACCATGAGCTTCCCTTATTAGAACAGTCCTACAAGAATGGTTAGGTAAACATAGCTTCGATTCCTTGAAGAAGTAACCATCTTATTTGTAGTACTTCTCAAACACTCCCTGTTCACAAGCTTCGAAAAAATATCCTTAAAATCAATGTCAGTAGCATATAAATCTTTGATATATTCAAATCCAATGAACTTTGTGCTAAGGACAGATATTAGGTCATACCTTCGAGAAAGGGCATCGGCTACCACATTCTCCTTACCTTGCTTGTATTGAATCATTGACGACACTAGATTTGACGTGATTATCAGCCTCATTTAAGCGACATTTCTTGGCTTAAGACATGATTTTTAGGGTAGAATAGCGAATATTCACTCATCTACTCTATCTCGTGCCAGTTGTGTTACTTTGGCCCGTTTCGGGTCTATTTGATGGTTTTCTAGTGTTTTCATGATAGCACAGGTTTTTGCCGTCAAATAAAGTAGACAAGGACATGTCTAAGGCACTGGAACTTTGAGGAACCGCACCAGAACCAATCCAAGGAGTCAATCAAGTCAACAGAAATCCTACCCCGTTTTACACTAGAGTTTTCGGTGAAAAGACCTGAGGTTTTCGGTGAAAACTCCAGAAGAAATCGGCAGAGCTACGCGAGAAGTCAAGTTCTCGCCGAAAAATCTAAACAACCAGCTCACAAGAGAATCAGTCGACGGAAGCCATCAATTTTCACTGAAGTTTTCGGCGAAAACTCCTGAAGTTATCGCCAAAAAATCCTTAACAAATCCGGCACTGATATGGTTAAGTATAAATACTTAACCGACGGCTCAAATAAAGGATATACTTTTCATAATAGAACTTTCACGAGTTCCAAACTTAAGGAGTTTGAGAGAGCAAAGTTTGAGAGTTCGAAGAGCCAAGAAGAGATCGTGACGCCATCCCTTCACCTCGGAGACTCAGAGCTAGGATTGAAGATTACCGGAGAGCGAAGCTTTGCCAGAGTCGTCTTAATTAGGTTTTACAGTTTCTATCTGTTCTTTCTTTTCACGATGAACTCTGTTTCTAACTTTGATTCTGTCGTTATGAACATGAGTAGCTAAACTCGTAGAGCTTAGACTAGATGAACCCTAAGTGACCCAGGGTTTTAAAGTGGTCACGGATCGGCGATGATTAGATTCAACGTTCAATCAGTTTCTCTTTCATGTTTGGTTTGTTCTTCGTTGTTTATGTTTCTTGTCTGGATTGATCACCTAGATTAGATTCTTGTTAAGCTGAGGATAGAAGCAAACGCTCGCCTCACTTTAAAATACCAAATCAACAATTAACCTATTCATTGGAGTGTGCCTTTCGTAGGAACCAGTTAGGGTTAATCCACTGCAAGAGTAACTCATAAATCGTTAGTAATTCCACCAGTAGTTAAGTCATCGCAAAAAGCGATCGTACTCGGGCGGCTAATTAATCTTGGTAACTAGATCGGATAGAGCGAACGTTCGCCAGTCTTAAACCTAAGGGCCAGGAGTTATGGTGGTGTCTTAGAATTGATTGAACGAGAATTGAAATCCGCTTGTCTGTTGATTGCCAATGCTCTGGTGAACTAAGGGAGATTCGAAGTCTAAGCTTGTCCGTCGTCTTTGTTAAGTCAACCAATCTTGAAATCTGTCTTTCAATTTTGTTTTTGATTTGCTTGCATTTTCTAGAATAGAAGTCGTGGAACTCACACCACGCACAACGTGTTAAACCTGAGTAATCTACCTTTACATTTGAGTAGACGATTATTAGAAGACCCAAGGAATACGATCTACTTAGCTTCTAGCTTAGTAGTTATTTGATAAACTTGTCATACAACCGTTGATCAATGATGTAGGGAACGGATTCTATGAACTCGACCCACCTAGAATGTCTCTTGTTGACCTTGTGTTGAGCTCTCAAGTACTTTAGGGATTCATGATCCGTGTGGATGATGGACTCCTTGGGACACAAGTAATGTTGCCAAGTCTTGAGTCTCTCACCAAGGCATAGAGATCCTTGTCGTAGGTTGGGTAGTTGAGTGTGGCTCTACTCAAATTCTCACTAAAGTAATCTATGAGCCGTTCTCTTGCATGAGGATGGCTCCAATTCCCACTCTGAAAGTATCACACTCGATCTCAAAGGGTTTCGTGAAATCTGGCAGCATGAGTAGTGGGGCTTCAGTGAGCTTCTTCTTCAATGCTTCAAAGGCCTCTTGTTGGGCTGTCCCACATTGAAAGGGGACATTCTTCTTGATCACATCCATGAGTGGGGCAGCATTGGTGCTGAAATTCCTCACAAACCTTCGATAAAAACTAGCCAATCCATGAAAGCTTCAAACATCAGTGATGTTTTGAGGTGTTGGCCAGGATTTGATGGCTTCGATCTTGTCTTCATCAATCCTAATTCCCGGTGAACTAACAACAAAGCCAAGAAAGACAAGGTGATCTGTGCAAAAGGTGCACTTGGCCATGTTAGCATATAATTGTTCTTTTCTTAGGGTTTCTAAGACAAATTTTAAGTGACCTAGGTGATCATCTAGGGTTTAAGAATAAATCAGGATATCATCGAAATAAACTAACACAAAGTTTCCAATGAAAGATCTAAGAACCTGATTCATTAACCTTATGAAGGTGTTAGGTGCATTAGTTAGGCCAAAAGGCATGACCATCCATTCATATAACCCTAGCTTGGTTTTAAAAGTAGTTTTCCATTCATCACCTTCCTTCATTCGAATTTGGTGATAGCCCAATTTTAAGTCAATCTTAGAAAAGACAGTTGAACCATGTAAAGCCTATCATCTAACCTAGGCATGAGGTGTTGATGAACGTTGTAATGCGGTCAATCAAATAACTACCCTAGCTTCTAGCTAGGGTAGATCATATTCCACGGGCTCTACTTGCTTACTCAAATATGTTGGCAATTTTACTCAAGGTTGAACACGTAGTGCGTGGTGTGAGTTCCACGACTTCTATACTAAAATGCACGGTGAAATGAAATGAAATTTAAATGCAGAAAGATTGGTTGTTTGACTTAGACAGACGACATGCAAGCTTAGACTTCGAATCCCCCTTAGATCACCAGAGCATTGGCAGTCAACAGACCAGCGATTTTCGATTCTAGTTCATTCAGTTCATAGACACCATCATAACTCTTTACCCTTAGGTTTAAGACTGGCGAACGTTCGCTCTATCCGATCTAACTACCACGATCAATTAGTCGCCCGGGTACGGTCGCCTCTTGCGACGACTAAACTAACTGGTGCGATTACTAGCGATTTATGAGTTACTCTTGCAATGGATTAACCCTAACTGGTTCCTACGAAAGGCACACTCCAATGAATAGGTTAATTGCTTGATTTGGTGTTTTAAAGTAAGGCGAGCGTTCGCTTCTATCCTTAGCTTAACAAGAATCTAATCTAGGTGGCCAAACCAGACAAGAAACACAGAGAACAAAGTACAAATCAAACATGAAGGAGAAACTAAATGAATTTCGAATCTAATCACGCCAATCCGTGACCGCTTTAAAGCCCTGGGTCACTTAGGGTTCATCTAATCTAAGTTCTACGAGTTTAGCTACTCATATTCAATACAGGAGAGTCGAAGACGAACAAAGAATACATCTCAGGTAGGAAAGATAGAGAAGAACTGTAAAACCTAATTTCGACGAATCCCCGAAGCTTCAATCTGCTGGATCTTCAACTCCTAGCACTGGTTCTCCGAGATGGAAGAATGGCATCACGATCCTTTCCTGGCTCCTCGAACTCTTTTCACTCTTTCTCTCTCTAATCTAAGTCTTGGAATTTTCGTCCAAAAAGTTTAAGTTATGAGATATATCTTTTCAGCCGGCCGATTTTAGTATTTAAGCCTAAACCGATTTCTGCCGGATTTGCCTGGAGTTTTCGGCGAAAACTTACAAAGTTTTCGCCGAAAACTTCTTTGTAAAATGGCTGGCTATTAATGATGGTCTCCTGTGATTTTCGGAGTAGGAGTTTTCACCGAGAACTTGGGGTTTTCACCAAAACTTCATCTTGTGATGCTCAGCCGATTTCTTCTGGAGTTTTTGCCGAAAACTCTAAGGGTTTTCGCCGAAAACTCAAGTGTAAATTGGGGCAGGATTTTGGTTGACTTGATTGACTTCTTTGATTGGTTCCGGTGCGATTCTTCGGGGTTCCAATGCCTTAGACATGTCCTTGGCTACTATATTTGACGGCAAAGACCTGTGCTAACATGAAAACACTAGAAAACCATCAAATAGACACGAAACGGGCCAAGGTAACACAAATGGCACGAGATAGAGCAGTTGAGTGAATATTCGCTATTCTACCCTAAAAACCATGTCTTAAGCAAGAAAATGTCGCTTAAATGAGGCTGCTAATCAAGTTAAATCGAGTGTCATCAAAATACCCCACTCTTAAGCTTTTGCTTGTCCTCAAGCAAACTGAATAGAACACACTCACATTCACAAATGATAAGATCGATTAAATCGAAGTTCAAGCACACATAATGAATTATTAGACAAATAATGCCTAGAACACGAAACCTAGCATGCATACTGATCAGCTAAACAACCTGGTCTCACTAAAAACTGCACACGACGAGTAATAGTAACCAATTATGCACGAATTTGACCTGACCGACCAGACTCCTCACACAGGAAATATTTAGTACAAAGGGAAAACTCTCACTCTCTGTGTGTTTATGCTCTCAATCATTTTCCGTTACTGAGTTCTGTCGTAAGTTTGCAATTCGACCACATCTCCACCACTGTGACAACACGAGGATCTAGTCAAGAAGGACTTCCCTGCTAGGACTGTAACGAATTCTACACTACAAGGGTTTATAATGAGATGGATGAATGGGATGTATGATGATGGCTTTGGTGCGGTGCAGCTTTCAACTAACTTCCCTCAAATCTAGCCTATGGCTTCCTACCGTCTAACCAGACACGTGTGGGATAATGTACCCTGGTCCTATGATACCCTCCAGCAACCTAGCACTTAATTATCTTTACACATTTTTTTTCTGAATTTTCTTTTGACTTAGTTCTTCCATATGTAGGGAGAAGAACGTTATTGAACTTTGAAACTTTTGAACTTTTCTTTTTCTTACTTTTTCAAAATTTCTCTTATTTTTCTTCTCTTTTTCTGTGCCGATCCTTTCTTTTAGTTGCTAGAGGGGTTTACACGTTTGGACATAATAGCTAAGACCATCTGTTTAATGGCTATAGGCAGGTTACCACAAACTGACTTCCGGTAGGCTAATCTAGAACTACAACCACAGGGGATCAACGGGGAGTGAAAGAATGGGAATTGGCTGTAATGTATAACGAACCGAAAGAACAGGCCAAGCTCAAGGGTTTAAACCTAATGGATTTAGCGTTAGGTAGGCTATCTGGCTTAGTAGCTGAATCTAGGTGCCCCTATCATTCTAGAACTCGTGTCATCGTGTGGTCTCGAATAGGTCTCATGCATAACTCATTCAAGCAAACAGAAAATCACTCAAAAAGAATTGAATCAAAAGCTCACATTTGGTTTGCTAGTCGGATTCGGTCATTTTCATGCAATGAAGGCGACAAACTACAAGTGTGATTTTCAAAATCTTTTCTAACCAGGCAATTTAGTATCAAAATATACACGTTGGTTTTTAGGTTCTAGGTTAAGCAGTCTAAGCATCATTATGAAAGATTGAACAACAACTTAACATCAAAAATCAAGAACTGAGCCATTCTAATGCTAGAGGAATCGATCAAGGCACCACGAAACACAAAGACAGGGCAATCAAGAGCATGCATGGTTCTCTAACATCCTACCCCACACTTAGACTGTTCTGTGTTCTCACAGGACGAAAATAGATTATTACAAATATATTCCAATTACAAATACTAACCAAATATTAATATTATTCTATTTAATTTAAAGGTCTGAAAAATCTAGATTATTTAATCTATAATATAATTTCAAAACCCAATTAACTGTTCCTACTAATATATTTTATTTATTACCAATTTCTAACTTGTAATATTTGTAGTCTATTTATCTAATCCAAATTCTAGCTCAATTAAACTATAATACTATTTCTAAACCCCATTGATTATCTCTAATCCTAACTCAAATTATTATTAATACTTCACTTTATTTTTAAGGATTAACTAGAAATATATCCTAAGTATGATAAAATTATATCATTAAATTTTACAGTCACAATATTTATTATAGAATAAATATTCGATTATGGTCAATATCGATTCTAGAGTTTTTCCATCCAATTTTACGATTTAACCTAACCCCATTAACTGTTTGGGTTTAGTTCGATTAACTTTCAAAGTAAAGGACTGAACTGTTTAACTGGAAGACTGGAATTGAACACGGACAAAGTTCCAGTGACTAAACTGTTAGTTTTTAAGAAACTGACTTGTATAGAATTCAAAAGTTAATGGGTTAAATTGTTTGTAGAGTTTCTACGAGGGTTATTCTGGATATTTCTGGGAATTTGATTGACCATTTCGTAGTCACTGAAATTCGAGGGATTGATCTGTAATTAGCCGCCGCCGCCGGCCCATACGGACCTAGAATCCGGCGGAAATTTTCCAGATTTCGGCGAGGTTGATTCTTCTCAACCCAAGGCCCCCAACTCGAATTAAGACCGTGGGAAGCTTTGCTTACCTCGGTCGAATGCTCCTGTAGGGTTTAGGTTTCTTAAACAGTGCTGGAACCCAAAACCGTCGCCGCCGCTGCTCGTTGGAATCTATTTTACAAAAATCAGAATCGATGGGTCAAACAACTAATAATAGTATAAAATAAAATAGAATTAGTCTTCCTCTCTTTCAACCCCTTCCTTCATTCCCTCCACTTCCGTAGCTCCTATTGTTAGCATCTTCTATTATTAGCTTTTCCTATTGTTAGCTTCTTTCTATTATTAGCATACACTAGCTCTACCACATGTAATTCTTTCACCTATAAATAAATGATCTCCATGGTCAAGGTTGATATGGTAGATTTCTCCAATTGTTTATGGTATCAGAGCCTCAAAATCCAAGCCACAATCATGGCTGTCAATTCTTCTTCTTCTTCTCTTCCCACTCTTCCCAACCCCTCTGCAACATTCACAGTTAAGCTCACCTCCAACAACTATCTCTTTTCACTACAACAAAATCCATAAATAGTCGGGGGCCACTTGTCGGGGGCCAAATGCCCCCGAAAATTATAGTCGGTGGCTGGCCAACAATGGTCGAGGGCCTATAGCCCCCGACAAATATAGTCGGGGGCAATTTTTTCGGGGGCCTCGCCCCTGACTAATTGGGTGGTTTAGTCGGGGGTGTGGCCCCCGACTAAATGTGTAATTAAATATAATATATTATTTAGTCGGGGGTCCCCGACTAAAATAGTCGGTGGCTTTATTGTCGGGGGTCACGCCCCCCACTAAATAATCATTTAATGGGGGTGCGTCCCCCGACAATAATGCCCCTGACTATTTTAGTCAGGGGCTTTATTGTCGGGGGCCACGCCCCAGACTAAATACAATAATTAAATATAATATATTATTTAGTCGGGGGCTTTATTGTCTGGGGCCGCGCCCCACACTAAATAATCATTTAATTGGGGGCCCGACCCCCGACAAAAAATAGTATTCCTCCTTAAATTTTCTCATTATCCCCATTCTCTTCATTTCTCCACCCAATTTCTCCACTAACCATAGCCGCCGCCGCCGTCGGCCATCCGCCGCCATTCGCCGTCCGCCACCGTCTGTCCGTCGCCATCCACCGCTTGTCGCCGCCACCACCACCACTACCACCATCGTCATCGCCGTCCACCACCACCACCACCTTCCACCGCCGCCACCACCACCACCACCGTCCACCACCACCATGTTCACCATAATATATATATATATATATATATAATATGGTGAACACTCCGGTGCACCCACTAAAAGTGGGTGCACCGGGTACACCCACTAACATTTTGATAGATAAACATGTTTTTAATAACTTTTTTTTTCGAGTATAAGAATCTACATGTTATTAAATGATATATAGGACGATTTGAACAAAAAACTAATTTGGTAGAGATGATAATCTATCATATTGAGAAAAAATGCAGCTGTAGAAAGAAACCTGAAGAACATTAGGTATAATCTTATACTATCATGACTAAAAATTGTAATTAGCTCAATTTAGACTTATTAAGATTAAATCTATTGATATAAACAATTAGTTCAATAGAAATATCACTCTAGATAGCACAAATGTTAGTGGGTGTACCGGTGCACCCACTTTTAGTGGGTGCACCGAAGCGTTTACCATATATATATATATATATATATATATATTATAAATGTATATATTTATATTATATATAAATAAAATAAAATAATATAATTTAAAATAATTATTCTATATATATTATTTCATTTTTATATATATATATATTTATATATATATATATATATATATATAATATATATTTATATATAAATATTATATAAATATATATTAAATATGTATATAATTTTGTCGGGGGCGTGGCCCCCGACAAAATGTCCCCCCTATTTTTTGTCAGGGGCCATTTAGTTAGGGTTCACGCCCCGACTATTTTTTGTCGGATTCCTTTGCCCCCGACAAAATATCCATAGTCAGGGACACTTTAGTGGGTTGCAAGGGTGAATTTAGTGGGGGCAGCGCCCCTGACTAAATTAATTAGGGGGCCTTGCTCCCCTCTGTTTTCAGTTTTGCCCCCCATTTGATGTGTTTGTTGTAGTGTTTGGAAGCTCCAATTTGAGCCATTCCTTGCCGGTTACGACCTACTTGGCCACATCGATGGATCCGACGAGGCACACCTGTTCTCACCGAAGCTGGTGCCCAATCCCCAATACACAGATTGGTACCGCCGAGATCAAATCATTCTCGGTTAGATTATCTCCTCAGTCTCCGAGGGGGTCCTTTAGACTCAAGTTGGTCTCTCCTCCGCCGCCGCCGCTTGGACAGCCCTCGCTGCCGCCTACGACCAGGGCTCTCACTCGCAAGCCCAATCATACAAGTCCCAGCTATGGGACATTAAGCAGTCGACGGACACGGTGGCGGTCTATCTCCAGCGCGTGAAGGCCCTCGCCGATCGTCTTGCCGCCCTCAATGAGCCTGTCTCCGAGGCCGACCTCGTCCATCAAATCCTTCGCGGCCTCGCAACCCCGTATAAAGCCTTTGCTCGCTCCGTTCGACACCGTGAGGTTCCTCCATCCTACACCGAACTACACGGACTGATCCTAACAGAAGAGCTGGAGTTGGCTGCCGAGGACGCCACTTTGACCACTGGCCCTGCTTTTTCTCACTTCGCCGGGTCGTGGTGTCACCAGCCGGGGCCGCGGTGACCGCCAGATTCCGGCCAGGGGAACATTCCCCCCACACTCGCTGACTGCTGCTGCTGCTGCTTCAAACCACCGCCGCCAACCCTATTACCCAGGCCCAACTTCGCTCGGCCCAGCCTCCTATGGCCCACTTGCTTCCTCAGGCAGGGGCCTGCTGCCCTCTCCCCAGATGGGTCGCCAGGTCCACACAGCTGGCCCAGGTGTTCTGTTTTGCTTCAAATGCCATGGGAAGGGTCATCACTATCGCCAATGCCCTTCCCCAACGCCAATAGGCCCACTTTCAGCCCACGGCCCACTTGACCTACTCTCCTGAACCTCATCCGGTCGACTCATGGACTCTGGACTCGGGCGCGAACAACCACTTAACCAATAGCCTCGCCAACCTCCACCTCCACTCTGAATACCAAGGAACCGACCAAGTTCATCTTACCGATGGTAATATCGTTCCAATCTCTCACTCCGGCTCTTCTATTGCTCATTTAAATAACTCTCCTATTTCTCTAGACAATATTTTATATATACCCAAGTCTTGCCAGAATCTTTTATCTCTAAGTGCATTCACCCGTGATAATAACATTTCTGTTCTGTTTTATCATGACCTTGTTTTAATTCAGGATTTGATGACCAGAAGGGTCCTCTACCGAGGCCGGAGTAAAAATGGCCTATATGTTGTTCCCATTTCTTTGATTCGTCCCCCCATTGTTGCTCATGCTACTTCTCTCCCTGTTTGGCACCAAAGATTAGGCCACGCACACTTAGAAAATGTTAAACGTGTGTTTCGTCGTTATCAAATTTCTTTCCCCAATAAAAGAATTCCCTTTGTTTGCTCTGGTTGTTGTTTAGGCAAGATGCATAAACTCCCATTTCCTATTTCCAATTATAAAGCCGATGGCCCACTTGACTTGATTTATAGCGATGTCTGGGGACTGGCCCCTGTTTTGTCTGTCAAAATCAACGATATTATGTGCTTTTTTATGACCATTTTAGCAAATATGTATGGCTATGTTTTGCTCGTTATCGCTCTGACCTTTTATCTATTTTTATCCAATTTCGATCATTAGTGGAAAAATTCTTTGGTCGTCCTATCAAATCTTTCCGTGCAGATTGGGGTGACGAATACCAAGGATTATCTAGTTACCTAGCCCAGCATGGAATACTTGAGCAAACCTCATGTCCCCATACCCCCCGAGCAGAATGGATGTGCTGAACGTAAGCATCGTCACATAACAGAGACGGGTCGTACCTTACTCCATCATGTTGCGGTTCCACTGGAGTATTGGACCTACGCCTTTTAGACAGCCGCCTATCTCATTAACCGGTTACCTGCCTCGCCAATTGCCTTCGACACACCTTTCCATAAATTGTTTTCAGTTGATCCTGATTACACTCACCTTCGTATTTTTGGTTGCTTATGTTGTCCTTGGCTAAAACCATATGCTAGGCATAAACTTGATGCTAAATCTGCTCCGTCTGTCTTCTTGGGCTATAGTCTTCAGCATAAAGGCTATTACTGCTTGAATGTATATACTAAAAAGGTTCAGATTTCCCGTCACGTTATTTTTGATGAAACTGTGTTCCCTTTCCAGGTACCCAATTCTATCCCTCGCGCCCCAAGTCCAGACGAGTCAGGCCTCTTCCCTCGGCCCAATCTGCCTCTTCCTCTCCCACTTATCCAGCCGGGCCCACTGGCCAGCATCAGCCGACCCCCGTTTCCACCCCAACTTCGCCCGGCCCACTCAGCTCCCCCACCGACCCAACCCCACCAAACCAGCCGGCCATCTCCACCCAACCGGCTGGGCCTCCTCCAGCAATCCGCCCCCTACCCGCACTCACCCAATGGTCACAAGGGCCCAAACGGCAACCTCAAACACAAATCCTACTCCACCCAAACCCAAGACTCCACTCCCGAACCAACTTGCTTCATAGTTGGAAACAACAACCCGAGTGGCGGCAGGCAATGCGAGATGAGTTCAATGCCTTACTTCACAATAATACGTGGACACTAGTTCCTCACCCATCGCACAGGAAGAGGATCGTCGGCAACAAATGGGTTTACCGGGTCAAACGCCACCCAGATGGCACAATAGCTCGCTACAAGGCCAGTCTCGTTGCTAAAGGATATCATCAAACTGAAGGCATTGATTACACAGAAACCTTCAGTCCGGTCATCAAACGGTCAAGCGTGAGCCTCATCCTTTCCATTGCTCTCTCACGGAACTGGCCCATCAAACAGTTGGACGTCTCTAACACCTTTCTCCATGGTGATCTGCAAGAGACGGTTTATGTCTCAACCTCTTGGTTTTGTCAATCCAGTTTATCCTAATCATGTTTGCCTTTTGAAGAAATCTCTCTACGGATTGAAACAAGCTCCGCGAGCCTGGTTTGCTTGTCTCCGCGATGCGCTGTATGGTTTTGGTTTCACGGGCTCCAAAACCGACCACTCACTTTTCTACTACAACACCGGCGGTAATACCATCTTCGTCTTGGTTTACGTCGATGACATCATTATCACCGGCTCAAACCCAGGTCTAGCCGCCTCCCTGGTCAGACACCGACAAGACCGGTTCTCCATCAAAGAACTCGACGACTTGCACTACTTCCTCGGCATTGAAGTATATCGTACGCAAGACGGAATGACCCTATGCCAAGCCAAGTACATCCGGATCTCCTAGCACGAGCTGGCATGTCTAACTGCAAGCCGTTACACGCGCCATCACCAACAACGGCGCCACTATCCACCGACGCCCCCTTCCATGATCCGACGCCTTTTCAACAATTGGTCGGCGGCCTCCAATATTTATCCATGAGAAGACCTGACATGCCCTACACTACGGCGCGTCTATCTCAATTCATGCACGCCCCTCACAACTCACACTGGCAGCATCTCAAGCGAGCCCTCCGATATCTCCAAGGCACCCCCACACTCGGTATACACCTCTCGGCAAATACATATCATCACTTACTTTGCTTCACTGATGCAGATTGGGGCGGCGACTCAGTTGACCGACGGTCCACTACAGGATATGTCATCTACCTATGCTCCAACATTATCTCTTGGTCAAGCCGAAAACAGAAGACGGTCTCACGCTCCTCCACCGAAGCTGAGTACCGTGCTCTTGCCACGGTCGTTTCCGAAGCTTTATGGCTCCAATCTCTCCTTCATGAGATTGGTTTTCCCGTGACCCGACCACCCAACATATGGTGCGACAACCTCTCCGCAACCTATCTCTCTGCAAATTTGGTCTTCCACTCACGAAGCAAGCACCTTGAAATCGACTTCCACTTCGTCCGCGAACAAGTAGCGGCAAAGAATCTACTTGTCTCATATCTCCACTAAAGACCAAATCGCGAACGCACTCACTAAGCCATTACCGACCAAGCGCTACGAGGATCTTCGGCTCAAGCTCAAAGTCCGACCGTCCTTTGGCTTGCGGGAGGGTAATAATAGTATAAAACAAAATAGAATTAGTCTTCCTCTCTTTCAACCCCTTCTTCATTCCCTCCACTTCCGTAGCTCCTATTGTTAGCATCTTCTATTATTAGCTTTTCCTATTGTTAGCTTCTTTCTATTATTAGCATACACTAGCTCTACCACATGTAATCCTTTCACCTATAAATAAATGATCTCCATGGCCAAGGTTGGTATGGTAGATTTCTCCAATTGTTTAACAACGAGACGTAACTGACACCATGGACTTGGTTGAGTTCCTTACCTAGTTTGGGAAGCGGACTGCAGTGGGGAAAGAAGACAGATCATCGTCGACGCCGGCAGGAACTATTGGCTATGGACAACAGCCGGCGGCTTCAAGTTTTTGGAAACAGGGGAGGGTTGTTGCTGGTTTGGTTTGGTGAGAAAGGAGGGAAACTTGCTTGGTAAGGAAACAAATAAAGGAATGGGAATTGGGTTCATTGAATCAACTGGTTCGGTAACTGAAGCATTGATTGAAACTTTGGGTTTCCAAAATCGTCGAGAATCAGAACTTTGAACCTTGACACAGTGGAAGGAAGTTTGAAGAAGATGATGACTGCTTTTGCTGAACATCGTCGTTCTTGCTGGTGTGGAGGATTTAAAACAAAACACTGCGTTTTGATAAAAGAAACGCTAAGGAATTTGGGTGAGACTTTGCTAATGGTGGGTGTTGAACTAGTGACCTTGGGCTGAAAATGCGGACCAGTAACCACTAGGACACGAACTATAATTTGATAATTATTATAACGGGCTCTTACTAATAATGCTAGGCTAGCTATTGAACTTCCTAGCCTAACAAGGAAATAAGTTCAATATCAAAGCATACTACTCATGCAGTCACTGTATATTAACACACTATTAATGAATATAATAATTTATTAATAGATGCGAACATCTAATTGAATTTATTTTAAAAATTTCAGTACGAATTTCTGACCACCAGGTTTGGGTGTAACACTACCCAACCGTTTATTAAACGGGTACTACCGGTACTCGTCCCATAAGGCTAAAGGGTACAAAATCCAAACCATCTCTGCCCATAAATGGGTATTGATGGGCCCCTGCGCTGGGTCCGCCCTCTGGGCCAAGGCGACCTTCACTCAAGAGCGGACGACGGACCGCCCTAGTCTAGGGAGGTACCTGTCACATCGAGGGAACAGGAAAGCTGTCGCCGCCCATTACTGTTGATGGCGACTAGTGGCGGCCCACTTCGGGTAGGACACGTGGACCCGACCATACCAACGGGACCTATAAATAATAAGGTCCCCCATTCAGAAGGGGACAACACAACAGACCCTGGACCATACGCCTGATACTACAAGCTTCCGCGCTGTACGCTAAAGGCTATCGGTTCCGCCCATACCAAAGGGCAATCGCCCGGTACTTCCCTGTTACCCATTCTCTCCACGTTACCCACATACTCACTACCATATATATACTAACACCTTGTACGTCCGCCCTGCAAGGTACCACCCGCCAAGGTACCCCGAAGGCGGATCCATTGCTCAGACCTCCAAAGAACCATAGTATTGATCCACCGGTCCAACTGGGCGGATCAATTGGCGCGCCAGATAGGGGATAGCTAAAACGTCTGATTCCCGAAAGACAAAACAACATGCAGAATTTGGAGGAAAATCCCACAAGCAGTAACCCCGTGGGAACGCTCGTCACCCCGGCCAAACAAGTCGTACCAGCGGGATCCCTCGAGATCCTTGCCCTCATGTGCATACACATTTGAGAATGGATACAAAAATCCCCCCTCCAAGTCGCCCCCTTGGGGTTGGGACGGTCGAGGAGGGGTCTCACGTCCCCCACCATTGGGAGGCGTAACCGTGGCCGATCCTGCTGCAGGAGACCTTGTGGCACAGGTGGCTGATCTACAAAGACAGAACGCTGAAATGGCGACAATGATGAAGTTCCTGGTGGCCAAGGCGATCCCAGGAAGTCACGCGGAAGGCTCATCCGGCGGACTGGCTCCCGACATGGCGGACTCGGACGAAATGTACCGACTGTTCCTCCCACGCCACCAATCGTGCCCTAAGCAACTCGCTATGAGGCAGCCTCTTGACAAGAGTCTCCTCAGCATCCCCCCCCCACAAGGGTTCGTACCGCCAGCGATTAAGGCTTACGACGGTACTGGTGATCCCGACCAGCATCTACTCACGTTCACTATCGCCATGCAGATGTTCACGGCTCCGGACGCCACCTATTGCCGCACGTTCCCCAGAACATTAACCAGAGCGGCGCTGACCTGGTATGGAGGGTTAGCGGAAGGAATTATAAAGAGTTGGGAAGATTTCTGCCAGCTTTTTCTCCACAAGTTCTCAAACCAAAAGAGTCGAGGCGTAACCTGTCCGCTTTCTGGAACTTAAAGCAAACCCGGTCAGAGACTCTCCGGCAATACTACGAGAAGTGGGCCAAGGTTGTCGCAGCGGTACCCAACCTCGCGTTGGACATTGTAATTCATCAGATCCAGACCACCACGCTCAGCACCGAGTTAGTGAAGGAATTGGTCCGAAAGAAGCCAAAAACCCACACCGAGCTGGAGACATGTATCCTCCAGTGCGCTGAAGTAGAAGAGAATGTCGCCATGATACAGGGCGGATATGGGCGCCCAAGCGATCAAAATAGAGATAAAGGGTATCAAGGGCGCAAGGAGAAACGCCCTGACGATAGAAGGGATAACCGCCCTCATGGAGAGGGAAGATCGGAAGAAAGGTACACCCCCCTGTCAGAATCGAGGCGGAGACTCATGTACGTTCTCCAGGAAAAGAAAGGAGGGTTACGGTGGCCGGCCCCTTTACCCATAGCGGCCGTGAAAAGAGGAAACCCCAATGAGTATTGTGAATTTCACGGGTAGAGAGGACACGACACGGAGGACTGCCGAGAACTTCGCAATGAGATTGAACGAGCCCTGAGGAATGGCGACCTCAGGGAGTTCATTTTGAGTAGCCGAAGAAATAAAGAGCGGGAATGCTCAAAATCACCGCGACGAAGAAAAAAGGAAAGGTCAAAGACACGCCCTCCCAAGGCAGATAGGCACACGCCTCCCAAAAAAGCGAGTGTCTTTAATAGAATCACAGACAAAAAAGAGGAATGTCCGGAGGCCCAGAAGGAGGACGGGAGGCCCAGGTACAAGAAAACATGCAACATGATCTTGGGTGGAGAGGAGGATACGCCCAAGAACATGAAAGTTGTCGGTGAATGTTCCATGGTCAGACGATCGGATGGAGAACCGCCATTGACATTCACATCGGCGGACCTACGTGGGGGAAGTCCCAACACAAAGGCAATGGTAATCCGTGTCATCGTCGAAGACACTTTGGTAGAGCGGGTGCTAGTGGATGAAGGCAGTTCGGCAGATATACTTTCAGCTGATGCTTTCAGCAGGATGGGATTAGGCCCCGCCCAGCTCAAGCGCTCTAAGATCATGTTGACTGGTTTCGCGGGAAATGACGTACCTGTATTGGGTGTGATCACCTTACCCATCACATTGGGGGACGATGATCACCAGGAGACAAAACACATCAAATTTTACGTCACCAATTGCAACACGGCGTATAATATGATAATGGGGCGGCCAAGTTTGGCCGCCTTCGATGCAGTTTCCTCCACAGTCCATCAAGTGATGAAGTTCCCTACTGCAAGGGGAACATGAGTAGCATGGGGAGACACCCCGCTGGCGCGAAAATGCTATAGGGTGGCCCTCAAGAAGAAAGAGGCGTGCTTCTCAGTGGACACTAGAGACGACGCGTATGTCCGCCCGGAGTCGGCAGAGGCGGATTTGGAAGTTCCACTGTACCTTAGTGACCCTGAGAAAGTGGTACGGCTGTCCGTCCACATGCCGATCCCGGACAGAGAGCGCACGATGACTCTCCTTAGAGAGTATGCTGACTTGTTCGCGTGGAAACCCCAGGATATGCTTGGACTGGACCCCGCGATCATGCAAGACCACCTTGCTGTCAGAGCGGACACCCGCCCCGTATCACAAAAGAAGCAGACGGTGAACTGGACGTGGAAATAAGCGGTCCAAGAAGAGATCACGAAACTGCTAGAAGCAGGTTTTATAAGGGAAGTCCAATATCCGGTATGGTTGTCCAATGTAGTAATGGTGGGCAAGGCGGATGGAAGCTGGCGGATGTGTATCGACTTTACCAACCTCAATGATGCCTGTCCCAAGGACCCATACCCGCTACCCAATATCGACCAGCTGGTGGACGCCACCGCAAACCATGAGACGTTGTATTTCCTAGACATGTTCTCGGGATATCATCAGATCCCTTTGGCAAAAAGGATCAGGAAAAAAACGTCATTCTCGACGCCCTTTGGCAATTACTGCTATAATGTGATGCCATTTGGCCTGAAAAAACGTCAGAGCAACGTACCAGAGAATGATTGACAAAGTTTTTCAAGATCAGTTAGGTCATCACATGGAAGCATATGTAGATGATCTGTTGGTTAAGACCAAGATGGGAGGTGATCACCTGGGAGACTTCCGGAAAACCTTCGACACTTTGAAGGCATTCCAGCTTCGCTTGAATCCGAAGAAGTGCATTTTCGGTGCCTATTCAGGGAAGTTTTTGGGATTCATAATCACCTGGCGGGGAATTGAGGTAAACCCCAAAAAGATAGAAGCTATCATACAGACACCACCTCCCAATACCGTCCGAGATGTCAAAACATTAACAGGGCGACTGGCGGCCATGAATAGGTTTATCCCAAAGTCCGCCGAGAGACAGGCGCCTTTCTTTGCCACTCTGAAGGCGGCAGCCAAGTTCTCATGGACGGAAGAATGTTCTTAGGCTTTTAAGGAGCTTAAGTCATTCCTCACAACTTCGCCGACACTAGCAGCCCCGCTTCCGGGAGATGAGCTATACCTGTACGTCGCCATCTCAGCTCAGTTCTCGTGAAGCGGTCAGACAAGGAAGAACGCCCGGTCTTCTACACAAGCAAATCGCTCGTGGAAGCCGAAACCAGGTATTCTCCATTGGAGAAGTCAGCCTACGCAGTGGTCATCGCTTCCAGGAAGCTGCGCCCATACTTCCACGCTCACACAATTCATGTTGTGACAAACTTGCCACTCAAGGCAGCTCTTAGGTCCATGGGAGTGACGGGGCGCATGTCCAAGTGGGCGGTAGAGCTCAGTGAGTACGACGTGCACTTCCAGCCACGAATAGCCATCAAAGCGCAGGCTCTGGCTGATTTTGTGGTTGAAGGATGCGTTCGGGCGGAAGGGCGCCCAGATGATTATTGGGAGCTCTACGTAGACGGGGCGTCTAGCAAGAGTGGGGCAGGAGCGGGCATAGTGCTAAAACCCCCCCAAGGTGTCCTGCACGAAACCGCCCTTCGCTTCAACACTTCACGGACTAACAATGCGACAGAGTACGGGGCGCTCATTGCGGGGCTCAGAATGGCCAAAGCCATGGGGGTATCACACCTCAAGATTTTCTCCGATTCTGCCATTGTGGTCAATCAACTTAGCGGAGTGTATGAGGTCCGGGAAGAAACTCTGGTCCCATATAATGATCAAGCCAAGATCGCCCTTAAATTTTTTGAAACAACGGAGATTCATCAGGTGGCAAGAGAAGATAACGCTCACGCCGACGCCCTCTCCAAGCTCGTGACCGCTCTCAGCTTCGAGGATGATAGAATGATCACTGTGGAAAAAGAAACAGAAGAAGGTGAGTGTATGGTTGTTGATGACCAGACAAGTGGAGCCTCACCGACTGAGCCGCTCACAGACTGGCGCACGCCCATACAGCATTTCATTGAAACAGACACCCTCCCAGTGGACCGAACACTGGCCACCAAGGTTCGCAGGCGTGCGGCAAGGTGCATTTTGCTGGACGGAGAAATGTATCACAAGTCCTCAGCAGGTCCATACCTGCGATGCTTAAGTGACGAAGAGGCGTCCTTCACCTTGAGAGAAATCCACCAAGGCGTGTGTGGGATGCATATAGGCGCCAAAAGCCTTGAAAAGAATGTTCTGTTGCAAGGTTACTATTGGCCCATGATCTGCCGGGATTCTGAAGAACTGGTCAAACGGTGTCACAAGTGTCAGCTATTCGCTAACACACATCACCTGCCCTCCACCGCCCTCCAGCCGATAGTTTCACCATGGCCGTCGCCTTCTGGGGAATGGATTTGTTAGGGCCGTTCCTAGAAGCGGTGGGCAAGAGAAAATACATCATCGTGGCAGTAGATTACTTCACCAAGTGGGTCGAAGCTGAAGCTCTTGCCTCTATCACGGCGTACCAAGTACAGAAGTTCGTGTTGAAGAACATCATCACTTGCTTCAGCCTTCCTCTGGGATTCATCTGCGATCATGGCACTCAGTTTGATTGCACGGCGTTCCTTGACTTTTGTGAAGAATTCAAAATAATGGTTCGCTTGGCGTCCGTAGCATATCCCCAGGCGAACGGGCAGCGGAAGCCATCAACAAACTCATCTTGCAAGGACCGAAGAAACGAGTCGATGCGGCGAAGGAAAATGGGTTGATGAGTTGCCTAACATTCTCTGGGCGCATAAGACGTCATACAAAACGGCTACAGATGAAACCCCTACACTTTGGTGTATGGAACTGAAGCAGTCCTGCCCGTAGAGGTAAATCTGCCTAGCCTAAGGATTCAACATTTTAATCAAGATAGCAATGATTCCGCCCTACATCATAATCTAGACATGATCGAAGAATGAAGGGAGGATGCAGCTGTCCACCTTGTAGCTGAAAAGGAACAGCTGGCTAGGCGATACAATGCTCATCTTCGCCCTCATCAACTGGAAGAAGGAGACTGGGTGGTTCGAAAGGTTTTTCGGCCAATCCCCCAACAAGGCAAGCTAAACGCCAATTGGGAAGGACCGTACAAGGTCCGAGAAGTGATCGGTCCAAGCACCTTTAAACTCGAACACCCCTCCGGCGAGCCCATACACAAAACATGGAACGCCATGCACTTGAGGAAGTACAATTCCAACGAAGAAAGGGTCTAGCCTACTCCGCCGTTTTCCCGTCCTTACTTTTCTTTTGGTTTGTTTTTTTTGCGGCCTCATAAGGGCGTACATGTAAGGGGGAGAAATCAAGTTCTCATATATATATTTCAACATTATATATCAACAGGTGAGTACCACCAAAAAGGATTGGTCGGGTTCAAGTTCCCCTAGGAGGAACTTAACCCCAGTGCCAAGTTCGGATTCCCCAAGGCGGGATCCAACGCCACTGAGTTCGGATTCCCCGTGGTGGAAACCAACTCATAATCGTCCGAGTTACCCAAGGCGGAACTCAACACTTCACCGAGTTTGGGTTCCCCGGGGCAGAAACCAACTCATCACCATTCGGGTTCCCCAAGGCGGGACCTAACCACAAGACGAAAATGATTTGACACTAGTCGAATTCCCTCAGGATACGAAAACAAGACACGATCACGGGAAAAAGGAATATTGGCACTCTTCAATTCATTTTTTCCAACATTAGAGTTTGGATACAACTACGAAAAGAAGGGCGGAACAAAATAACGACATCTGAACACTACTGCCGCCCGCCTGAGGATTCCGTCTTGTCCGCCCGTGACCTCTCAGCCCGGGTCTTCTTCTTTAGCTCCTTATGGCGACGACATAACTCGGAGTAAGCCTCAGACAGCAGCTCCTTGCGGCGGGCAGAAGGAATCACCTGAGAGTCGGCGGATTCTTCCTTGAACTCCTGCGCCATCAACCTCCGACACGCAGAGCGGAACATCTGCTCCTAGTCCCAGGAGCAGTCAACGTTCCTCTGACGGAGTTCATGACAGACAACAATTAGGGTGTTGTCCAGAGCACCCTGCACCCGGTCGCCCAACTCTTCAGCAGTCTTATCGGCGACAACTTTTCCTATATCCGCCCTCAGTGCCTGAAGGGTCGCCTCCTTCTCCTTCAAAACGAGATCCCGGCTTTCCAGGTCTTTTGTCTTGGCCCCCAGGTCCTCGGTCAGATCCGCCTTAGCAGTTTCTAGGCGGGCAACCTGCTCCTTCAAGGCTTTCCTCTCCTCATCCGCCTTGGTCAAGGCGTCCTCCGCCTTGTAGCGTTTCTCCTACTCCGCCTGTAAGTCCAACATGTGGTCAGTAGCTTGGTTAGCGTGCGCAAGATGGAGCAAATCCAATTCGTAAGAGGTAGTTACCAGAAGCCAGGCCGCCTCCTCATCCATATCCTTTTTCGCTTTGGAATATTTAGCTTTCCATTGCTGAGTGGCGGCCCTGGATTCCCGCAACTCAATCTCCATCTCCTCCATGCCTTGGGGCTGCTCTGCCCTAAGCGCCTGATCCGCCAAAAGCAGCGCGCCGGCGGTTCCCAGGAGCTGCAACAAAAAAAAAACAAAATAAAGGGAGGTCATTCACAAAATTGAGGGCGGAACAGACTAGTGAGTCATTGACATCACGAAGAGACCTTACTCTGGCCCCAATCGCCATTTGCTCCATCGCAAAATGGCGGACCCCATCCTTAGATCGAGGGTAGTCGATATCCCAGTCGGCCGCCAGTTGGAGGGCGGCCCGCGTGAGAATCTCGGTCCCACTCAGGCTTGGCTGCATCGCCGGAAGGCGGGCGGTGCTGTAATCTCCAGAAGACGCCTGGAGCTTAGAAGAGCCCTCAGACCATTTTCTCTTCCCAGGGTCTTTCCTCATGGTCACCTTGCGCCGCTTGGGACGCTCAGGATTCTGTGGCGGCGGATTCCCAGTAGGGTCAGGCTACTTTTTCTCCAGGCGCTCTTTGTCCGCTTGACTTTTCCGCGCCTGCCGCGCGTCCTTCACTTTCTGGGATTGGTCAGCTCCAGATTCCTCAGGCTGAGGCTGAGTATCCGCAGACGCGCCCCGCGTCTTGGCATTCAGCAGCGCCACAAAGATGGCGCTCTCTGCACAAAAGATAACAAAAAAAAGACAGAGCGGACAGGTTAGATAAAATTTGAAAAGGCAAATCCAACCGTAACGGCGCACAGAAGGGATCATTATCCTAGGCCCTTATCCGCTCACCACCACCGCCCAACCACACTTTCAGAGCGTTCTTCCCTCTTTTCTTCAGGTTTTAGTTCCAGGTATTCACCCAGTCTACAACGGCGGCATCATTCCCCTCGGGAGGATTGGCCTTGTTGAATTCCTCGATGGCACCATATGACCACGTAGGTCGTAGACGCCCAGCCCAGAAGGCGTCATCCGGGGCATCAGTTTTCACAAAAAAAGAAACTGTTCCACCACACGAGTCGGCTTTGATAGTGTCGTGCACTCCACTCCCCGAGTACGCCCTCCTTTTGGAGAAAGTAGTGCCGTTCTGACCAATCTTGGCGATATGGAGATGGGGGAATATTCTGGCACTCGGCGCGACATGCCTCTTCACACACGCAACCTTAAAGGCGGTCATAACCGCCCAAGCGTGGGGTTGGAGCGCTCCCAGGGACGCTCCCAGTAGATCCAGCACATCCAACTCCCAAGGATCTAAGGGAAGCGCAGGCCGTACATCAACGCCTCAACCCACACGCCTACCCAGCCCGGAGGACAGTTGCCGATTGAACACAGCCTGGCGGGGGTAGCGTATAAAAAACGCTGAGGCATGTCGCACTCATTCAGCAGCCTAACCAGGGCGTTAGTCTTAACGTAGGGGAAGTACCCCGGACCCAATACTTCACGCCTATCAGCAGGGGCGCCCTCCCACATCTGCTCCCAAGACATGACCTTGTACCCGTACCTCTCTACGGGTTCGACTTGCAGATCAAAACCCCATGCCTCCTTAGTGAAGCCGGTTTTCCATGAGGTGAACCGCCGACCATTGTTCGGCGGCGCATCTGCTTTCTTGGATACCGCCTTGAATCGGGCCTTCGCTTGTGCTTGGAGTTGCTCCACCGAGGGACCGGGCAGAGGTTCATCATCCTCAGCAAACTGGTACTCCACGTCGTAATCAGCATACAGGTTGAAGACCAGATCGTTGTCCTCCGGATAAGGCATTTGCCCTTTTTGTTTGGGATTTGCTGCATCCGATCCTTCATCATCATCACTCCCTTCTCCCTGGTTCGGCTCAGGGGTTAAGGGCGGACTCGGCTGCAGAGATGGTGATGATGACTCGGCCGACACGTCCGCCTCTGGTCCTCTCCTCCCTTCATCATAACCTCCTACAATAGAAGGGTAAGGGGCGCAAATCAGAAGGGGAGGAGGGATGAACACCAAAGGGCGGACATGAACAGGAGCAGTGTTTGCTCCCGTATCGGGAGGGGGGCGGGCAGTCGGACGCCTGTGTCCCCGCGCACCCCTCAACACTCTCTCTAAATGGTCATAATCTAAGGAAGACGATGACCCACTAGAAGACATCTCACCCTAACAAAAAAAAAGGGAAGGGCGGAGAAAGCAAGGCAAGCAAAAGAATAGTGGGCGGAATAAAAATTGAATGCAGAAAGTTTCAAGAACACCTACTTGCTTCGGCGGATGAAGACGACTCAACATCAGAAGCATCCTCGATGATTGTGTTTTAGGAAAGGGCGGATAGAGACAAAGATAAACTACGAAGGCAAGGGCGTGTGAACCCAAACAAACGGTAAAGAACGAGAAAGGGCGGAAGCTCTCAAAGAATTTGCAAGAAAGATGAAGTGCCAGCAGAAGGAGGGGAGGACCCTTATTTATACTAGTGACGTGGGTCAGCGAAACGTCGCCGAGTATGAATGGGCCAAGTGTCCCCCAGGCAGTGGGAGAGTAGGTTACTAGCCTGCAGAAAAGGATGAAACGCGTGCAAATTTGCCTCAAAAGAAGAGCCATGCCCATTTCAATTGCCGACGACAGCGGCGGTGGCAGCATCAGCAACAATTACCTAGGAGCCGACGTGCGTCAATTCTGCTCACCAGGAGCAAGGGCGGCCCAACAATTGTTGAGCCCGGGGGCAATACTGCGATGAGCCTCATGCAAATCCTTAGTATCGCCTCGAGGCCTAAACGCCCTCGAGTCCAGAATAGGGGGAACATACTAAGGGGCAGTTGATGGGCCATTGGGTTGAATCCGCCCTCTTTGGCAAGACGGCTTTTTCACTTTTCAGCGGACGACGGACCGCCCTGAGGGCCGTTCGAGCAGTTCCGTAGTATCGCCTCGAGACCCACCCGACCTCGAGACCATACTAGGGGGCAATTGATGGGCCCCTGAGGACAATCCCTCCCTCTTGGATAAGGCGGTCTTTCACTCTATAGCGGACGACGGACCGCCCTGAGGACCGTTCGAGCAGAGTTCCATAGTATAGCCTCGAGACCCTCCCGACCTCGAGGCCATACTAGGGGGCAATTGATGGGCCCCTGCGCTGGGTCCGCCCTCTGGGCCAAGGCGGACCTTCACTCAAGAGCGGACGATGGACCGCCCTAGTCTAGGGAGGTACTTGTCACATCGAGGGAACAGGAAAGCTGTCGCCGCCCATTACTGTTGATGGCGACTAGTGGCGGCCCACTTAGGGTAGGACACGTGGACCCGGCCATACCAACGGGACCTATAAATAATAAGGTCCCCCATTCAGAAGGGGACAACACAACAGACCCTGGACCATACGCCTGATACTACAAGCTTCCGCGCAGTACGCTAAAGGTTATCGGTTCCGCCCATACCAAAGGGCACTCTCCCGGTACTTCCCTGTAACCCATTCTCTCCACGTTACCCACATACTCACTACCATATATATACTAACACCTTGTACGTCCGTCCTGCAAGGTACCACCCGCCAAGGCACCCCGAAGGCGGATCCATTGCTCAGACCTCCAAAGAACCATAGTATTGATCCACCGGTCCAACTGGGCGGATCAGGTATCGGGTAAACCCGTTACCCATCGGGTGAACCTAAAATCTCTCTGCATCTGGATTGCAAAGAGATTTTTAATATGAACCTTTGATTTTCGGAGCATTAGGGTTTCAAGAGGGAACGGTGATTGCTCGATCAATGAGTTGAAGTGAACAACTGAATGACTAAAGGAGAAACTGGGTCTAGTTCGTTAAACATAGATGATATATTGTGGCTAATACGACGTCATTTCATACTGGATACCCATCGGGTTGGATATGGGGCGGATACCTTCATACCCGCCCCCACCTGTTACATGCTCTAACTAGGTAACATGTTTGCCCATACCCGTCCCTGGTGAATGGGTAACTCTCATTCTCCAACAAAATAAATTGAATTTCGGGTAGATACCCGGTTTCCGGATACCCATTGTCAAGCATAAAATTTTACTATTTAATCAGTGATTTTCAGGAACCGGATCAGCGTCCAAGAATTTCCAGGTTTGGAACTTTCCAAACCCTCCTACAACCAATAGATCTAGTTTGACCCTTTGACTAATCTAATGGTCTATATTGTTAGGGACATTTAGGACATTTCACATAAATTTTATTTTATTTTAATTAGTATAGGTCGGCCACTTCCCACCATCGTCGACCTTCACCGGATCTTCCACATCTGACAAGAACAACGACAGATTCCTCCTCGCCAACGAGCTTAGCTGGCTCCTCAACGGAATAGAAGCCTCCTCCTCCCTCCAGTTCACCATCGTTGCTGTTGGAGTTGTCGATTGGAAAGTCGAGGCTTGAGTTTGACGAGTTCATGGAGTTGTAAGCCTAAAAAATCCGGGCAGAAGTCGGAGGCGGCAGAGAAGGAACTGTAATAAGCTTTTGAAGTATTTGGTTGCCGGATTTGGGGGTGAAATTAGAGATTTAATGTAGATTCCATCGGCAGTGTATCATCAGAAGAAGGGGCGGAGGAGATGGGCAAAGATGGTGGACCTAGTCTTGATGATTTGGAAGTGGATATAAATGTGTGAGAGAGACATCCTCCGATCTTGACAGCTATGTGGCTTTCCTCCGACGGCCGATGGGATTTATTTTTTTTCGGTGAACTTTGCGATTTGTCTGCAGATTGGCATTGGGAATGAAATGAAAAGTTAACTATTTAGTCACTAAATTTCATGTTGTTGACAGTTTAGTATTTTGGGCCATGTTGTGAATATATGAATGTTTTGAAATAATTAGGCATAATCATGTATCTATATAATTTGTTCATCTAGTAGTATGCTAACCAATTATCAGCCAAATATTTTTGTTAACTATTTTATCTAATACTAATGTTAACTAGTTAACTGGATAATTTAATAACGAAATAACTAGTTAACTAATTTTGATAACTTGTTATCATTATTCATAAAAAAACCCAGTTATCATTATTCATAAAAAAAACCAGTTATCATCTTTAAAAAATCTTAATTAGTTATCTTAATCATGATGTTAACTAGTTAACTAAGTAAGAACAATATAACTAGTTAGATAACTCTTGTTAATTAGTTATCTGGTCATGATGTTAACTAGTTAACTAGTTAACTAATTTTGGTAAATAGTTAACCTGGTTTTTACTGATAACTAGTTAATAGTTTATCAACAAATAACTAGTTAACTGAACTAGTTAACATGTTATTTTGTTGATAACTACTTAACGGATTACCATGATTAGTTAACTGAATTTTATATTAATATGTTATCTCACTAATTATGTTATTTTTTAATTTATACACTAGTTAATTATTTATCAAGTTGTTAAATAGTTATCTAATCAAGTTATCAAGTTTTAACCAGTTAATCAATCGAGTTAACATGTTTTTTTAATGAATTCGAGTTAACATCTTATTTTGCTGATATAGTTAACGAATTGCCATGATTAGTTAACTGAAATCTTTGTTTTTAACTAGTTAACTAGTTAACATCATGATTTATCGAGGTAACTAGTTATGTTGTTTTTAACTAACTAGTTAACATCATGATTTATCGAGGTAACTAGTTATGTTATTTTTAACTAGTTAACTTATCGAGTTGACTAGATATCTTATCGAGTTAATTAGTTATCTACTCGAGTTAACTAGTTAACTTATCGAGTTGACTAGATATCTTATCGTGTTAACTAGTTAACCAATCGAGTTAACTTATCGAGTTAACTAATTAACTTATCAAATAACTAGCTAACGGGGTTATCTAACTTGTTATGCTGTTCTTACTCAGTTAACTAGTTAACATCATGATTAAGATAACTAGTTAACCAATCGAGTTAACTAGTTATCAAGTTATTAACTAGTTATCTAATCGAGTTAACTAGTTATCAAGTCGTTAACTAGTTATCTAATCGAGTTAACTAGTTAACCAATCGAGTTAACTAGTTAACCAATCAAGTTAACTATATGATCGAGTTAACTAGTTATCAAGGTGTTAACTAGCAATCTAATCGAGTTAACTAGTTATCAAGTTGTTAACTAGTTATCAAATCATTAACTAGTTAACCAATTGATTTAACTAGTTAACCAATCGAGTTAACCAGTTAACCAATAAAGTTAACTATCTAATCGAGTTAACTAGGTATCAAGTTGTTAACCAGTTAACCAATCGAGTTAACATGTTATTTTGATGATAACTAGTTAACGTATTATCGAAGTAACTAGTTTATATCATGATTCATCGAGTTAACTAGTTAACCAATCGAGTTAACTAGTTACCAAGTTGTTAACTAGTTATCTAATCGAGTTAACTAGTTAATAAATCAAATTAATAGTTAATCAATCAATGCCTGCAACTAGAAGGATATTTGTATTCTTCAATCTTTTATAATATTATAAAAATATCATAATTGCCAATAATATGAAAGCCAGTGACTAAAAATGTTAACTTTCAAAGTTATTTAAACAAGTCCCATATGTTTGTGTAACACTGTAACTGTAGTGACTGATTTGCAATTCAAAAAGTTAAAAGAAATATCATAATTGCCAATAATATGAAAGTAAGTGACTAAAAATGTTAACTTTCAAAGTTATTTAAACAAGCCCCATGTATTTGTGTAACACTATAACTACAGTGACTAATTTTGCAATTCAAAAAAATTAAAAGAAGAAAGAGATTGTGCATCGCAGTAAAAGTCAGAGATTTGGGAGATCTGTACAGCCAGCCTCCGCCATCATCGCCGACGATTTCCACGCCTCCGAGTCCGACGCCGACGTCTACACCTCTTCATCGGTGGTGTACGGATCCTCTACCGCTGATGTGGTGAGTCACCGACGGGAAGGAGCAAGGGCTCCGTGACTAGCGCCGGCGGGACAGAGGAAGAAGGATGGCGAGCGTTGGTGGCTCCGGAGCTTCCATCCGATCGAGCAGGAGAGAGGAAGAGGAGCCGGCGGTGATGGATGTGTTATTGGCGACGTCGAATTGCCAGACGGCGGCGACGGTGTAGCTTTTGGGTGGAGCGAAGGGAGAGATAGCATTTCCTAAAATACCTGAATTGCCCCTTGGTGTATGGGGTTTGGAACGGTCCAAACCGGGAACTCCTGGACGCAGATCCTCTCCATGATTTTCACATATTAAAAAAACAAGATTTTAATATTGCAAATAATACGGCAGACATGTTATTTACTTTTTATCAAAAAAATATTATTTACTGAAGCACGAAAAAAAAAAACACTATTTATTGTAAAAAAATTGAGTTTGGACAATTGCAGTCCGCTGCGTGCTTCTTCCCTCCCAAAAAATAAGAAAAGAATGGGCATCAGCAGTAGCCTCTCTCACGGCATGCTTCTTGGCTTTGAAGGTCAATTGCCGGAGTCGGAGATGGAACTACCTCTATTTAAATTGATTCTCCGCATCCTTCATTTCCATCCCACTTTCTCTTCTTCTTCTTCTTCTTCTTCTTCAATTCCTTGTACATCGATCCTCAGTCAACAATGGCTTCTTCTCTGCTATCATCAGCTCCATCTACTAAGCAGTGTTTAGCATCCTCCTCTCTTTTCCACCACAATACTCATCTTCCATCCCACAAACCAACCCACCTCTCCTTCTCCAATACTTCTTCTGCCATCGGTACAATTATGAATTTCATCGAATTCACATTTTGGTATATGATCAAAATCGGAAGAGTTTAATTTCGTTTCTGATTTCAGGGTTTAGGAATGCTCCTGCCATTCTGACTACTTCCATCGTCGGAAGAAGGCGCGCACCAGAAGCAGTTAGACATCTTACTGGATCAGTTTTGCAGCCAGAAGGTCTCCGTTTCGCTGTGGTAATTAACTTTAATTCTATCCATCCTTCCACTGACTAGTAGTTTTAGATTGTAAATCAATTGAATTGCTGTTTGATTATCATGTTGGAAGGTGGTTGCTCGGTTCAATGAGATTGTGACTAGGCCGCTTTTAGAAGGAGCTATTGACACCTTCGGGAGGTATTCCGTCTCAGAAGACAACATTGATGTATGATCACTGATAAACTCGTTTTGCAGATTTCTTTCTTTCTCTGTCCCGCTTCACTATCATCATTGAGTTTTTGCTGGGTTTCCTGCTTGTTTCAGGTTGTGTGGGTTCCTGGTTGTTTTGAAGTTGGGTTAGCTGCAGATAGACTAGGCAAGTCAGGCAAGTACAATGCAGTAGTTTGCATTGCAGCTGTGGTATGTTCAATATTTCTCTTCCTCCTCTATATAAAACTACTATTCATGGACAATTCAGTTGAAATCGTTGATTACATGGTGAATCTTTATAGGATGTTGTTTTTGCTTCTGTAGGTAAGAGGCGATACTTCCCACTATGATGCAGTTGCAAACTCAGCTGCATCTGGAGTGCTCTCAGCTGGTCTCAATTCAGGTTGGTAACCAACACTTGTTCTTTTTCTTCTTCTTTTACACATGATGTCATGAATTCAATATCAAGTGACAAAGTTTCCCATCTGAAACTTTGCTTTCTTTCTTGATTGATATACAGGAGTCCCGTGCATATTCGGTGTTCTTACATGTGATAACATGGACCAGGTAAGGATACTTGCAACTTCGTTTTTATCGTACCACTTAGTACATGATTGTCGTACTCAAGTTTTGCCTGTCGAAACAACGGCAGGCTATAAACCGTGCTGGTGGGAAAGTTGGGAACAAAGGTTCTGAAGCTGCTTTGACTGCTGTAAGTTGCCATTCCTTCCTTTAGTATAACTCAGAATAAAAGCCACGCTCAGGTCTATAAATAAGTTTTTAGAATCTTCATTCTTTAGTTAAACTTTGTTAGATATCACTTATCAGTGTTTTGACAGTATGATTTTTGGGTTGAAACAACTGCAGCTGGAGATGGCATCTTTGTTTGAGCATCAGTTGAAGTAAGACTTGCAATGGCGAACAGTCAAGTTTAGTACCAAATCTCTTCCCCAACCACAATCCTGTGGGTTGGTCGTAAACCTTTTCTTTCGGATTGTTAAAAATGGCAGAGTTCTGAGATTTTGTAAGAGTGCAAAGAGCTAAAAGTATCGGCCTTTCTTCGTTATGGAGTTGGTTATTTTCAATAAGACAAGGCCGCTAGCCTGACTTGTAATCTTAGTCGAGTTTTCAATAATTTAGAGCCACAAAACTTAAGACAGAGACAAAACACTGCATATCTGAAAAAAGATCATGACTTGTAACTGTGATGGTTCAGAAAACATCAAAATTATCATCCATCGTCTACTCATTACAGTGGATAGTGTCGCACCTGACAAACTTATTATTCGACCAACTTATTTCCCAACAGCATTGCTACAGATTCATCCAAATCCGATTTTGGTGTTTCATTTCTGCAAAATAAGAGAGTTTTGCAAGATTAATGGAGCTGAACTTTACAGGAATTTCAAGTACTTCATAAGAAGTTCAGGGTACGGATTATCTGCAAGGTCATGAATAAGAAACAAGTTCAATATTGCCATCTTGCATCGAGTCATCAACCACATTCGATATTATAAGTTATCAATGCAAGTTGGTGCATCCACAAGAATGTTTTTCCTTTTCAAGAATATGGAAACCCTGAATGCAGAATCAATTTTCAATAACAGCACTGTTTTGGTCAAATTAGCATCATATAATTACGTTGGTCTTCAAGGACTAGAGTTTATACGCCAAATCCTCAAATCATTTCACAAAGATAGAGAAACTGGAAACCTTCAAGAAATAAAAGTTGCGATAGAAAAAAAAAAACACACCTTTTCAGCATTCTCTTTCTCCTTTTCTGCCTTTTCTTTCTCAGCTTTCAGTTTCTGCTTCTCCAGCTTCTCCCTCTCCATTTTCTGCAATGAAATGTCGTAAAATCACTCACTCAGTCATCATTTGAATGCAGAGAATAAAGTAAATGATGATAAACAGCCATCGTATCACAATCGAAACAACCCTAAACCCAAAAGATAGAAAATGCCAACAGTATGTGATGATCAACGAAATCACACCACGGCTCTGTAATCTAAGATCAATGGTACTAATGACACGAATCTGATGCCATGCCACTATTCTAGCTCTTGAAATTGAGCCAATAAGCACAGTAAGATATATGATGATGACATCTCTCTTCACCGCAAGCAATCATGTGAGATAGGCGATTCATCTCCTAGAATTGATTGTCAATTAACAACATTAGTATTAAGATCACAACAGATGAGCCCGCACCATTTCCTACGGTCTCTGAATAACCTACCCGTAGTTTATCAAGTTTCGTAGCGAACGGCCATTTCAGCTTATTGGAATTGAATTAATCAATCAATCTCTTGTTTGGATACCATTTCTACGATTTCAGCATACGACACGGGAGACATTTTTTTTCTACGGCGAAGCACAAAATGAAAGAAGCCTGAAAATGGAAAAACAGAAGACAGCTACCTGGACGTAGACGGTCTCTTTGGCGCGCTCCTCTTCGCTAAGAACTCGGCCCTTGGCGTCGCTGAAGTAGCGAGTCGCCGTGCGAGTTGAATCCATAGAGCGAACAAAACCAAGGCGGAGAAGCGAGCGAGTTCCGCCGAGTCGAGTGAGCGCAGATCCGGTAGCCATCTGGAATGATGATTTGGCTAAAAGGCTTTCTGACTTTTTCTTTCAGGTCGATGATCGGCACCTTCTCGTGCTTTATTTTATACTCGAGAATAATCAAGATCGAGTAGTGTCTATTTTCTTATTAGTACTCTGGGCACATGAACTAATTCATCATTTCAAGTGTCACACAGGTGATCAATATTACATGGCTTAAAAGATAGATATGGAAAAAGCTTATGACCGGGTTGAGTGGGCCTTTCTCTTTCCTCTCCTACATGCGCTAGGCTTCGCCCCACGATTTATCTCTATACTCCATGCTTGTCTATCATCGGCAACTATGGAAGTTTTGGTGAATGGCACATCTTATGGTTTTTTCTCCCTGTCCAGCGGGGTCCGACAAGGAGACCCCCCAATTTTTTTCAGCTGCTGATAGCCAAAACCATCTGCCGCTGGCGGATAGGCAATCTTGCCATACACTAAATAAATGAGCCCATCAACGGCTGAGGATGAAAGCTTGAACCCAACCCTTACTTTCTCTTTAACTTACCCTTCTTCACTTGTGTATTTAGACAATACCCACCAATACTGCCAAAATACACTGTATTTAGCATCAATGGGCGGAAAAAATCAGCGAGGCGGAAACATTGAGCGGGAGAATAGATGTGTAGATATTTATTAGGGTTTCGTTTCCGTAGCAATAGTTACAGCGAGGCGGGAGATCGACGATGATGATTGGGACTTTTGGCTGCGATAATAGTTACACGAAGTCGATAAAACAAGAACATGCGAGTGACTGGGCAACGAGGCCAAAACGAAAATGGGTTCGTGTGAAATGGAACTATATGATTTAGGGGTTGATGCAGCCGAGGGAGAGGGCCTATAAACCATGGAATGCACGCGGTAATGGTTATGTAATGTTCTAGTACATTATAGCTATGCACGGGGTAGTTATTTTGTAATGTGCCAGTAAGTTATAGGTATGCACGTGGTAGTTACTTTGGATGCGGTGTGAAATACTTGATGGGAATGCACGCGGTGATGGTTCTGTAATGTTCTAGTACGTTGTAGGTATGCACCGGGTAGTTATTTTGTAATGTTCCAGTAAGTTATAGGTATGCACGTGGTAGTTATTTTGAATGTGGTATGTGAAATACTTGATGCATGCATGTAATGCCCGCAGTAATGGTTCTGTAATGTTCTAGTAAGTCATATGTATTCACAGGCTAGTTATTTTGTAATGTTGTAGTAAGTTATACGTACGTGAAATACTTCCGCACCCATTAGTAGCCTACATCGATCAACTATTAACCTCACAACCTGAATTTGTATTTCTGGTTGCACTATCGACTAGAAATTTGTAGTTTTGGGTGCAAATAAATTTCTTTTGAAATCTATTCTTTCGTGGTGATTAACGTTCAAACAATTCAAGGCAAGATACAAGAAATTAATCACTACCGTCACTTGATGAACAAGATGTTACAACTCGTGTTGTCCAACTCTTACTACACATGCTACAATGTATAGAATGTGGTCTGTTCGCATGTGGTAAACAGCAAGTATTGACAAAGTAGATGCTCTGTATCATTGGCCAACAACATGTGTGAAGTGGTACATACGTGGTTTCTTTTGAAATATGTTCTCTCGGGGTGATTAAAGTTCAAACAATTCAAGGCAAGATACAACAAATTAACAAACATGCTACAAGTCCACAAAATAAACAGATGAGCAATGTCATAATCTACTGTCGCCGCATCCTGGTCGACGGAAATGGAGTACCAGACAAAGACATGGATACGATTTTGTTGAACTCCTTGTTGCTCAAGTGGGGAATCCTAGCTGTTGATCAGTTCATTTAATAAATCAACACCTATCAACGTTATAGGTATGATCAGGGTAGTAACTTTCTAATGTTCTAGTACGTTATAGGTATGCACTGGGTAGTTATTCTGTAATGTTCTAGTAAGTTATAGGTATACACGGGGTAGTTATTTTGAATATGGTATGTGAAATACTTGATGGGTGCAAGGAATGCACGAGGTAATGGTTCTGTAATGTTCTAGTACGTTATAGGCACGTGAAATACTTTCAATTAATACATAAACACCACCGACACATAGAGTACACAGAGTACATTAATACAACAGCACAATCAACATAGTTGTGGTCATTTCACGTCGAACGTCCGACAATATTTTCCAGCAATGTCACCCGTTCCTTCAAAGCATCAATCTCGGCCTGTGCGTAGCTATAACGTACTAGAACATTACAAAATAACTACCCAGTGCATAGCTATAACGTACTTGTTTCAGCCTTGTCGCCTGGCCCAATAATGGAAGCCCAAGCCTGTTGGTCCTCCGGGAGTGGTGTACCTCGTAAGTAGTGTGGGGGGTAGTTAGTTCAAGGAAAAGGGGAGGCGATCAGTTTAAGGAATGGGAGAGGGAGGCGAGTAACGTACCGCGGAGCGTTTGTCCGCTGGGTAAAAGTGTTGTCCCCCGGTTAATAGGGTGTACGGGGGTATTTATAGTACCCCTGCCTTGGTCGCCAAGGCTGAATCTTAGCCACTCGTTTGTAGCTCCCGTAGGATGTTGACACGTGTCCGCTCTGTCTTGGAAACCTAAGTGTCGTCGAGTAACCCTAGGAGGCCGCCGAGCTGGGCCGTCGCTTTGGGCCTCACTCCACCTCCTGGGCCTGCCTGTTCGGCCCATCTGATTTACCGCCTGAGTCCGGGCCCCCTGCCCTAGCCGCTGTGTTCGGGCTGCCATGTGGGTCGCCTCGTGGGCCGTCGTGTGGGCCTTTGGACTTCGTCGGGCTAGGCCCATCAATTGCCCCCAAGCCCTTAGTCGAGCTTTGCTTGGCTGAGGGTTTACTTATAACTCGGATCGCTCGTCTCGTGATCGCCGTAAGAGGACCCATCAATTGCCCCCGAGCCCTTAATTCGAGCTTTGCTTGGCTGAGGGCTTACTTATAACTCGGATCGCTTACGTTGTGTCGCTTTATCGCTTTGCTGTCCTATCGCCTTGTTGCTTTGTTATTTTGTCGCTTTGGTGTCTTGGTTCTTATCGCCTTATCTCTTTTGTCGCTGCTTTCTAACGCGCCCCTTCTTTCCAGTTTTTCATGCACCTCTCTACCGCTCAGGGTATCATGGTCTTTTACTCCCTACCTTGCTGGAGAAGTTGGGGAAATCGGGGTATTTCAGTAATTGCCCAGAAAGCCATCATTACCTTATCCCTTCAGACGTCATCTCAGTCGCGCGTGCCCCCAATGAAACGTCGCGACGGCTCAACTTCCCGCCAACACGTCCTTTTAACCGCGCGTGTGACTCACCCATTCACCGCGATGGTTCCATTCCCGCTCATTGCACTCCTATATAAACCCCCTTCTTACCGTCTTCCTCCTTTTTTTACTCCTTCTCTGCCACCTTGACTCCCTGTTTTTACAGTCTTCTTGCCTCCACTGCTTCCTTATTCCTTCCGGCGAGCCCTCCACTATCTTCTCCTTCCCCGTCGATCGGAAAACGTTCGTTTCTCCTTCTTCCGATCACCAGAAAACGTTCATCTCTTCCTGCTATTTTTCAGATGTCTGGAGCCCCCCGACACCCACCTGGTACGTGACTCTTCCCCTCTTTCTCACTCCCGTTGCCATCCTGCCGTGTGTTTCCTTCTCTTTTCTGCTTCTTGTTATTTTCTTTGAACCATGGATTCCGACTCCGATAGCCAAAACCAAAGTCATTCCTACTCCGCTGGTACCGATTCTTCACCCTCTCCTTCATCTTCTCCTTCGTCCTCTCCTTCCTCTTCCAGTCAATCCCCTGAACGGGCACCCTTAAATCCTCCATCTATAGCCGAAACCTCGTCTGCCCAAATCTCCGACGTAGCAGAGGAGAATTTTGATGAATCTCCTGCCCTGCCTTTTTGGGGTCCCCACCAAAAAGGATTCGAGCGGGCCCGTCATGGGGTCGAGATTGATCCTGAGGCGACTAGAGTCACCGGCTCCTACTCCATTGGCAACTGGCGGTCTATGTGGGGAAGAGCTACTTGTGACGAGCGCACGGTCATCGGCCCGGGCTACTTTCCTTCAGGGTCGGTGGAGAAGATCGCCCGCGTTCTTCCATTCGCCATGCTGCCGTCTACCTGGGAATTCGCCGTGGCCTCTCGGCTTTCCACTATTGGCAACTGCCCGCCAGGGTGGCACGGCGTCTGGACCGAGGCCTTCACCAATGGCCTTCGCCTTCCGCCATCATCGTTCACGGTCGACCTGCTTGGGTGCTTTGGCGCTTCTCTTGGCGCTTTTAATGTCGGGTGTTGGGCTACGGCCTCTGCTTTTGAATGCAGCTGCGTGACTAAGAAGATCGCCCCCACTTTGTGGTTGTTTCAATTAATTCATTATGCCAAACACACCTCCAATGGCATCAATTTCGTTCGCCGAGCTGACCTTACTCAAAAGGGCACTTACTCATCCCCGAAACCTCGCCCTACATGGTACCATTCATTTTTCTACTTCCGCCCCAGCGACACGGATCATCATTGGGCTTCGCTGCTCCCCTCATCCTGGTCTTCTGGTGACGTGAGTTCTTTCAACGCCGAGCTTGATCCTACTCCCGATGAAATACTCCTTCGTCGCCAGATCCTTCTTGATTGCCATCATTTATCGACCACTTCTGGCCTGCGGACTGCCCAGGCGGGGATACGAGGAGGTATACTTTATGTCTTAGGCGGTGCTGATTGTTTTCCTCCCTTCCTAGCTGTCGCCGTTCATCTTGCGTAATTGAGTCGTCGTAGCCAAACCCTTAGGAATGTATAACCTTTATATTATCACCTTTTTGTGCTCTCTTTTCTTTCCTTTTTTTTTATACTAATCTTTGGATGTACCTTTCCTAGGTGCCGTAAGCCTCGCTGGGTGCCTCCTTAGTACCACCGCACGTGGTCCTGTCGCCGAGACTCGTCCCAGCCGCTCTGAGGCTGCCCCCGTCGCCCCTGCTTCTGCCCAACCTTCGCCCGAGAAATCTAAGGGGAAGAGGAAGGCGGCTGAGACGGATGAAAGCCTCCTTTCTTCAAAGAGGAAGAAAAAAACTGGGGTTTCCAAGCCGAGGAGAATGGCAGGTGAGGGCTCCAGCAATCCACCGCCGCCGCCCCCATCAGTGATAGAGGTGGAGGATGTCGATGCTGAGACTGAAACTCCCCTCCGCCGCTCTCGTCGCCAATCGCCTCTGGCACATGACAATCCTTCTGCGAGGGAGCCCTTAGAGCATCCTGCTGACGAGAACGTCATCTCATATGATGACTCCTACCTTCCTGACGAACCTATTCCTCTTCCCCGGGATCCGGAGCATCCCGAGTCTGCGCCGGCTGCGGAGCTTGATCTTCGTCCCACCGAGCTTGCTCGCGACCACTCTCGCCCGCCTCCTGTCAACACCGACCGTGCCCACCGGGCCAGCTGGACAGAGCGAGCTAACACCCTCTTTGATCGCCCTGCTCCTGCTGGTCGCGAGGGCGAGGGTCCCTTTCGCCTTCCCTACTTCGCCGTCGTTCATCCGGTGGCATCCCACATATCGCCCCGGATGGCGAGTGATATCACGGAGGAGTTCTCTCGAGGTGTCTACGAGGGGGTGACCGCTCCTGGTGAGGGCTCGGAGATTTCGGACCTGCATGGGGCGACTTCCTGCCGCCTCCTTCAGGTATTTATGGAATACGAAATTTATTTGCTCTGTCCTGTTACCTTAGCTCTGCTCGCTGCTTCTTACCCCTTACATTTGTTTTGCTGCCTAGGCCGTGGCCGAGCTCGGCGATCTTTCCTTTGCATGTAAACACATGCAGGAGGAGAATCGGAGGCTGAAGGAGGATGTTGAGAATCTGCGCTCTTTGCGCATGGATCTCACCCGTTATCATAACGAGGAGAAGGTATTTACTCATCTGCCTCTTCTTTCTCCCCTTTTATATATACTATTTCCCGGCTTGTCACCTTACGATCTTGCTAAACCCGCACGTTGTTGTTTGTTTGTTTGTTTTTTTTTATCCTAGCGACGGGCAGATGCAGCGACGTCTGCTGCTGAGTCTCTGAAGGAAAGCCTGGCTGAGGCGACTGGGCGGATCTCCCAGATGGAGGGCGTCCAGGAGGACTTGCAATCTGCTAATAAGCACATTGTCGCCCTTGAAGCCGAGTTGGATGAGGCTCGTGTCAAGGTTGCTCAGGTGGAGGAGATAGCCGCCGAAAGGGACAGAGCTAAGGAGCTGCTGAATGACTCTCTGGTGGCTGAATCGGCGGCGGATCGTGATCTTGCCGCTGCCAAGGCTCAGTATGATGAGACTGTGGCTTATTACACTCATGCTCTCGGCGAGAGTATGCGCGTAGTAATGCGCAGTTGTCGTAATGAGTTCTACGAGCTGTTTCCCAACAAGGGCTGGCCAGGGCGAAAAAATGGTTCGAGCCGTCCTCCGAGGTCTCAATCGCTATAAATTTGGGGTTCCCGACCTTCCCGATGCCGAGGAGGAGACTTATTTTCGAGATGTTGCTCGCTTGGAGTGGGAGATAGTGGCGGCAGATGCCGAATATGTGGCGGCCACTCGCCGCAGCCGTGGCCTGCCTGCTCTGAATCTCGATGGATCAGAGGTTCAGCCGCCATCATCTGATCAAGCCCCCTCAACCAACGACAAGGACTTCAATTCCGCCGCTGACTCTTCCAAGGCTGGCGAGAAGGGCTCCGGCGCTAAAGACCCATGATCCCGCTTTCAACCTGTTGTTATTATTGCTATCTTTTCAGACAATCATCATGTTTTTGCGTGCTGTTGCTGTTTTCCTCTCTTTCTCCTCTTTTTTTGTAAAAACTGCCTTACTAAACTCTTCCTCGCGAATTTTCAATCTTTGGTCTTTTATCTTATTACACCTTTCTTGATCGCTTTGCTTCTTTTCATCATTAACTAGATGTTATACCGATAACTTTGATGCCCTTAGGTCTTACATAGCGATCCCAATGCCCTTAGGTCTTACATGATAAATTTGATGCCCTTAGGTCTTACACAGCGATTTGTTAATGCCCTTAGGTCTTACATAGCGATCCCAATGCCCTTAGGTCTTACATGATAAATTTGATGCCCTTAGGTCTTACACAGCGATTTGTTAATGCCCGTAGGTCTTATATAGCGATCCCAATGGCCTTAGGTCTTACATGATAAATTTGATGCCCTTAGGTCTTACACAGCGATTCCAATGCCCTTAGGTCTTACATGATAAATTTGATGCCCTTAGGTCTTACACTGCGATTTGTTAATGCCCGTAGGTCTTACATAGCGATCCCAATGCCCTTAGGTCTTACATGATAAATTTGATGCCCTTAGGTCTTACACAGCGATTTGTTAATGCCCGTAGGTCTTACATAGCGATCCCAATGCCCTTAGGTCTTACATGATAAATTTGATGGCGCGAAGACATATATTAGATTCAATCATTAGGGCCCTTAGTTGCCTTAAAAACTAGCCTTGGTTACAAGTGTCTTTTTAATCATAATATCGCCTGAGATGCATGGAGTTCCAAGTTTTGGGGATCTTTGCTCCATCTAACTCTGCTAGTTTGAAGGTGTTGGCCCCTACCACTCGCCGTACTCTGTATGGGCCTTCCCATCCGGGTTGAGCTTGGCCGCCCCGACCGCCGGCCTGAAGATCTTTCGCAGCACTAAGTCATTGAGCGCAATGTGATGTCGTCGGAGCTTTAAATTGTACCGCCTGGCTAACTGCTCGTTTTCAGCGATCAGCCGCATCTGTGCCTTTTCTCTTTTTTCCTCAATCATATCTACGTTAAGCATCAATTCTTGTTCCTTGACCTCATCCCTGTATTCCTGTATTCGGATAGATGGGATTGAGATTTCTACCGGAAGGACCGCCTCAGCGATCAACCGCTATCTCCTTGATGGGAACTGTGTGTCCTGAAAATCCTGAGATGGTAGTTTTTGTCTGCCTGAGCAAGCTAGCTGGCAGGTTCATCTTTTTGTACAGCTCCCAGAAAATAATGTCCGCATAGCTCCCTTCGTCAACCATCACTCGCTCCACTCGGCTATTGTGTGTGATTACTTGAATCACCATCGCTTCCAAACTTGGGCCTCCTACCCTGTCCATGTCTTCTTCCGAGAATCCCAACGTTGGGCGACTGACTTGGTCTATCATCATCACCTCCTTTGTTTCCTCCTTTCTGACTTTCTTTGTCGGGCAACTTTCCCCACCGAAAATGGTTTGATAAACGTGGTTTACCTCAGGTCGAGGCTTTTTCTTACTATCTCCATTTTCCATAGGCTCCTTAAGTCGGGTGAAAACATCACCCTTCTTGTCTTGTGATTCTCCTTGTCCACGGCGATCATCCTCTTGCGGCTTGTTTTTTCGCTTTGAGCTGACAATGAAATCCCTGAGACGTCCTTCGTTTATCCACCTTTCGATTTCATTTTTCAATTCCCTGCAGTCTTCAGTGGTATGGCCATGAGAGTCATGGAAATCGCAGAACTTTTGGCGACTTCGCTGATCCGCCGGGGTGAACATTGGCCCCGGCCAGTTGATGGGATGTCCCTTATGCTGCATATACAGCAGAATCTTTCTTCGCGATTCTGAGAGGGGTGTATAATCTGCCCTCTCCTCTTGATATCCTCTCTCCTGATAACCCCTTTGCTCTCCAGGGTATCCTTCTCTTGGTAACGCCTTTGCTCCCCTGGGCGATATTTCCCGTATGGCCGTGTCTCGGAGGGCTGCCCTTTGGCCTGCTTGTTCCCTGTAACGGGCTTTTCTTCCATCTTCGCCGCTCCATGTAAAGGCTCTGCTAACTGCTCCTCAATCAAAATAATTTTGTGTACTCTGGTTTCCAAGTCGGATAGCGACTTCGGAGCCACCTGTAGCAGCGACTCCCGCAGCCTGCCGTTATGAGTCGACTGGAATAAACTTGCCGCAGCGATTTCATGATCTACCCTCTTGATGGATTGGACGACCCCAGTCCATTCATCAAAGAACTCCTTCAGCGACTGGTTCGGCTTTTGCCTCAGGCTCACCAGCGCTTGTAACGGGACCGTCCTTGTTTTCTTGCACTCATACTTCTGTGAGAAGATCCTCGCAAAGCCCTCCCACGATGTTATGATGCCCTCTGGTAGATTCATGTACCACTCCCTGGCTCGCCCTCCCAATGTCGCCGGAAAAGCTCTGTAATATGCGGCGTCGCCAGCCTGCTGCATTTGCATGGCGATCTGGAAGGCTTGCAAGTGCTCGTCCGGGTCGCCAGTACCTACATACCTATCTAGGTTGGGCGGAACCAACCCCTTAGGTAGTGGCTCGGCGAGTATCGCCCTGGACAGAGGTTGGCGAACCGCCATCTGTGCGGGGGAGATTTGAGTAGCCGGGAGGAATTGCTGTAACACTTCCAAATGGGAGTCCTGTGGCGATTGCCTGTCCTGAGTGTTGGCCCTGAGAGCTTGAGCTTGCTGGGCGATCACCGTTTTCAACATCTGTGTGAGCTCAGCATTCTGTTGCTCAAGGGACCGAAATCGCTGCTCCAACAGCTCATAGGCATCGCCGGTCGGAATAGTACTCTGAGACTCCGAGTCGCCTTCGAATTCGCGCTCCATGTTTCTAGTGAGGTTTGGGTCTGTTCGAGAACCTGGGTTGACATACTTGACAGGTGTTACTCCATCTCCTCTTTCGCCATCCTCGCCCATCAGAGTGGGAATCGCTGATGAAGCCATTCGCCTTGAAAAGTCGCCTGACCGCCCCCTATCTGGCCCGCCAATTGTTCCAGCCTTGTCGCCTGGCCCAATAATGGAAGCCCAAGCCTGTTGGTCCTCCGGGAGTGGTGTACCTCGTAAGTAGTGTGGGGGGTAGTTAGTTCAAGGAAAAGGGGAGGCGATCAGTTTAAGGAATGGGAGAGGGAGGCGAGTAACGTACCGCGGAGCGTTTGTCCGCTGGGTAAAAGTGTTGTCCCCCGGTTAATAGGGTGTACGGGGGTATTTATAGTACCCCTGCTTTGGTCGCCAAGGCTGAATCTTAGCCACTCGTTTGTAGCTCCCGTAGGATGTTGACACGTGTCCGCTCTGTCTTGGAAACCTAAGTGTCGTCGAGTAACCCTAGGAGGCCGCCGAGCTGGGCCGTCGCTTTAGGCCTCACTCCACCTCCTGGGCCTGCCTGTTCGGCCCATCTGATTTACCGCCTGAGTCCGGGCCCCCTGCCCTAGCCGCTGTGTTCGGGCTGCCATGTGGGTCGCCTCGTGGGCCGTCGTGTGGGCCTTTGGACTTCATCGGGCTAGGCCCATCAGTACTAGAACATTACATAACCATTACCGCGTGCATTCCATGGTTTATAGGCCCTCTCCCTCGTCTGCATCAACCCCTAAATCATATAGTTCCATTTCACACGAACCCATTTTCGTTTTGGCCTCGTTGCTCAGTCACTCGCATGTTCTTGTTTTATCGACTTCGTGTAACTATTATCGCAGCCAAAGTCCCACTCATCATCGTCGATCTCCTGCCTCGCTGTAACTATTGCTACGGAAACGAAACCCTAATAAATATCTACACATCTATACTCCCGCTCAAATGTTCCCGCCTCGCTAATTTTTCCCGCCCATTTGATGCTAAATACGGTGTATTTTGGCAGTGATGACACTCGAATTGACGTGATTATCAGCCTCATTTAAGCGACATTTCATTGCTTAAGACATGGTTTTTAGGGTAGAATAACGAATATTCAATCAATTGCTCTATCTCGTGCCATTTGTGTTACTTTGGCCCACTTCGGGTCTATTTGATGGTTTTCTAGTGTTTCTATGTTAGCACAGGTTTTTGCCGTCAAATAAGTAGCCAATGACGTGTCTAAGGCGTTGGAACCTCGAGGAATCGCACCAGAATCGATCCAAGGAGTCAATCAAACCGAACCAAATCCTGCTCCCATTTACAAAGGAATTTTCGGCGAAAATCCCTTGGAAGTTTCAGCGAAAATTCATGAAGAAATCGGCAGTGCATCCAAGAAGAAGTTTTCGGCGAAAACATCAAGTTTTCGCCGAGAACCCCGGCGTCCAAAAATCACAGGAGAATTCAGCCGGCGATCAGTCAATTTACAAAGAGATTTTCGCCGAAAATCCCTTCATATTTTCGGCGAAAATGTCAGGCAAAATCGGCAGTATTAGGGTTAAGTATAAATACTTAACCGACGGCCCTAAATAGGGATATATCTCATAATACCAATTAATTTTAGAATTCTCACGAGTTCGAGAGAGAGTTTAGAGCGTTCAAAGAATCGTGGAGAGATCGTGACGCCATCCCTTCACCTCGGAGACTCGGAGCTTGGATTGAAGATTACCGGAGATTGAAGCTTCACGGATTCGTCAAATTAGGTTTTACAGTTCTTCTCTGTTCTTCCTACCTGAGATGTATTCCTTGTTTTTTTTCGATTCTCTTGTTCCTAATATGAGTAGCTAAACTCGTAGAGCTTAGATTAGATGAACCCTAAGTGACCCAGGGCTTTAAAGCGGTCACGGATTGGCGGTGATTAGATTCAAAGTTCAATCAGTTTCTCTTTGCATGGTTGTTTTGTTCTTGATTGTTTATGTTTCTTTTCTGATTGATCGCCTAGATTAGGTTTATGTTGAATTAGGGTTTGTCGCCAGACAGCTTCTCTGCTTTAAACATTAAAACTTGTATTTCCTGATCACCTAGCTTAGATTCTTGTTAAGCTGAGGATAGAAGCGAACGCTCGCTTCACTTTAGAACATCAATTTAACCAGTTAACCTATTCATTGGAGTATGCCTTTCGTAGGAACCAGTTAGGGTTAATCCGCTTCAAGAGTAACTCATAAATCATTAGTAATTGCACCAGTTAGTTAAGTCGTTGCGAGAGGCGACCGTACCCGGGCGACTAATTAATCTTGGTAGTTAGATCGGATAGAGCGAACGTTCGCCAGTCTTAAACCTAAGGGTCAGGAGTTATGGTGGTGTATAGAAATTGATTGAACGAGAATTGAAATCCGCTGATCTGTTGATTGCTGTTGCCCTGGTGATCTAAGGGGGATTCGAAATCTAAGCTTGTCTGTCGTCTATCTAAACCAACAATTCATTCTGTCTTGTAATTTCATTATAATTTTCCTGTATCTTAGTTTAGAAGTCGTGGAACTCACACCACGCATAACGTGTTCAAACTTGGATAAATTGCCAGCTTCTTTGAGTAGTCAATTAGAAGAAACCCTGTGGAATACGATCTACCCTAGCTTCTAGCTTGGTAGTATTTGATCACTGTTCTGCAGCTCATCAGGCAGTATTGGTGGGTATTGTCTAAATACACAAGTGAAGAAGGGTAAATTAAAGAGAAAGTAAGGGTTGGGTTCAAGCTTTCATCCCAGTCGTTGATGGGCTCATTTATTTAGTGTATGGCAAGATTGCCTATCCGCCAGCGGCGGATGGTTTTGCCTATCAGCAGCTGAAAAAAATTGGAGACCCCCTGTCCCCCCTTCTCTTTGCTTTGTGCTCGGAAGGACTCTCGTTACTAATTCAACAGGCACTCCGATCGAAATCATTGCGAGTCATAGGCCTCAACAGCCGATGCCCAAAAATCTCACACTTAATGTTTGCGGATGACAAGATTTTGTTCCTCCAAGCCTCTTCTTCGTCGATTCATAAGCTAAAATCACTCCTCCACACTTAGGAGACAATGAGCGGGAAGAGGGTCAACCTACTAAAATCAGCTGCTTTGTTCAGTAAAAAACACACCGGACAGTAAACAATCATAGTACTTGACAATGTTAGGTGTCTCGATCTTCGACCCAAAACAACGATACCTAGGTCTCCCATGTATTATCTTACGATCGAAGCAAGAAACTTTCCAATTCCTGGAGGATCAAGTTTCTTTACGCCTTAGCAGTTGGAAGCGACAATGGCTGTCTCTGGCAGGGGTTCACACACTCCTAAAATCAGTTATTGCAGGACTACCAGTCTATGCCATGTCCTGCTACCGTTTACCCGATGAACTGTGCCTTCGACTCAATAGTCTTATGGCCAAATTCTGGTGGGGACAAGTAAAAAAACAACATTGGATTTCCTGGTCGCGCCTTTCTCTACCTAAGCATTTGGGAGGGTTGGACTTCAAGGGTTTCATTCTATTTAATCAGGCTCTATTGGCAAAACAATGGTGGCGAATTTTGCAAAATCCAAACTTATTGTTATCTAGGGTGCTCCAAGCTAAGTATTTTGATGGAAAAACCATTCTCCAAGCACGCGCTGGCTCCCGTCCTTCCCATGGTTTCAGGAGCCTCCTCCATGGGCTTGAATTACTGAAAATCGGCATCCGATAGCAAATAGGGTCAGGTTTTTTCCTACATCCACTACAGATAAACTGGGTTCCTACAGACATCCCGAAAATTCCAATCCTACGATACTCTGGCTCATACTCGGGCCCTACTTCAATCTCAGGATTTATCCTCAATGGGCGATGGGATAGAAATTTACTCCGAGAACACTTTGCAGAGACTTCTGTCTGCAAAATCCTACAAATTCCTTTGCCCTTGACCCCATTTCCCGATTCTACAGTCTGGCACCTCTCGGGTTCTGGTGTATATTCGACTTCCTCGGGGTATGCATTAGCTTTTCGGCTAAAAAAAACCAAAAAAACCACGAAAAGTTGTCGTCCAGATATAGGGCGAGCCATTGTGGCTCTCAACCTGGGAGTTACATGTGCAACCGAAACTTAAATTCTTTCTCTGGCGAATGCTGCACAGAATTATTCCAACGATGGATTTTTGATCGACAGAAATATGGAGGTCCACCCGACTTGTCTGGTGTGTCACAGTGCTGTTGAATCCCTTGAGCACTTGTTGTTTGAATGTCCTATCTCTCTTGCATTCTATCATATCGCTCGTCTCATACCTCCGCCTTTCATCAACACGCACTTCGTGATCTACTGGAGATCCATTCTCCAGCATCAAAGTAACCTTACCCCTATATGGGTTCTAGCCTGGTGGAGGGTTTGGAAGGGAAGAAACCATGTAATTTTCAACCATGCACAATACTCTATAGACTCCCTTTTCCGACAGTTCGCCTCTCACCTCTGCGAGCTGCCACTTTTCTGCCTACCTTCTCTCCCTAGCCACCCCCTTCCTCTCTAGCCCCTGTTCTACGTCAACCCCGCTGGATTCCCCCACACCCTCAACGGCTAAAGGTAAATGTAGATGGTGCGGTCCAGGATCCTCTTGGTGGCTCCACGGGTTGGGTACTTCGTGCACCCACATGCATGGTTCTCCATGCTGTAGGGACTCCTTATCCAGGTATTACAGATCCTTTTATTCTTGAACTACTTGCGTGTAGGGATGCAGCGTGTAGGGATGCAGTTTCCTGGTGCGTCTCTTCTGGCCTGTTTCAGGTGGACTTCGAAGGTGATGCGGAGATGGTTTCAAAGGCCGTGCGTGGTCAAGAAAGTACGCGAGCTCAAGGTGGGATCATTGTCCAAGAGATCTCTCATCTTCTAGCATTAAGTCAAAGCTTCAAGCTGCTCTCGGTCCGCCGTTTAGCAAACAGAGCCCCGCCCACTCAGTGGCGCGTATGGCTCTTAGATATCTCCCAGGGGTGTTGCCGGTAGTCCTCACTCCCTGTGTAGATTGTAGTTGATTTACTCCTTACTGACTTGATTCTCCTCTCGGAGCTATCTTCGTAAAAAAAAAACTACTAACTAGTTTTGTACCCGACCGGTTGGCCGATTAATTTTTTAATAAAAAGTAATTATATAGTATTTTTTAAAAATAATTATTTATATTTGTTAGTAACAGGATGTGCATGAGTAACTGTCCTATTTCAAAATGAGATATCTATATTGATTTTAAATTCAAATTTATATTTGTCTTCCATACCAAACTGATAGAATGGGTACCCAAAAACCAAGGTTGGATGAGAAACGAGTATTACAAAAAAACTCTATCCTTGTTTCGAATCATCATTCGCCCATCCATCAATTTTTGTTGTCACCGTATAAAAACAATCTCACTATTGTTTGGACCTCCTTCTTCTTCCTTTATTAGATATCATGGCTTGCTCTCAATGATCATTCCACTTAACTTACGTCAAAGTAGTCAGTCAAACATGTGTATTAAACTAAAAATCTGACTAACTTGTCCCTTGTTAAACTAAACTCAAACCTAGTCCATTTAGCTTGCATAAAATATCTAAATCCAATACGAAGGATGACAAAAGTTGAGTACCTTTTAACTACGCAATGATTGTCATCCAACCGATTAATGAACTCACAACATATATAACTCATTTAATCATATTAACTCGTGATCTAGTGGATCCTAACTACCTTTCACGAAATCAACATACTACAATGGTATGAAAATTTAATTATAGTTCTTCCAAATATTTCAAAACATTGCATACATATATTCAACATGACCCAACTTATACATGATCAAGATCATCGACCAATCAAATGTGAACTTGAAATTTTAGTGATATATGAATTTATAAATCTGTGGTTTAGTTAAATTTATCCAAAATCTGGCAAGTATACACTACCTAACCTCTTAAAAAGTTAATTTTTATTGAGTATTTATTTCTTATTGGTTCTTATTATCATTATGTAATCTTATTTGAATCATATATTATTGAATAGCTAATCTTATTTAACTTGTCAACATGTATAAAATATTTTTTATGAGAATATTTATAATTTGTTTTTATTTTTTTTCATGAATAGAATATATAAATAGTCAAGGTAAACGCTTCGGTGCACCCACTAAAAGTGGGTGCACCGGGTACACCTACTGACGTTTGTGCTATCTAGAGTGATATTTCTATTGAACTAACCGTTTATATCAATAGATTTAATCTTAATAAGTCTAAATTGAGCTTAATTACAATTTTTAGTCATCATAGTATAAGATTATACCTAATGTTTTTCAGGTTTCTTTCTACAGCTTCATTTTTTCTCAATATGATAGATTATCATCTCTACCAAATTAGTTTTTTGTTCAAATCGTCCTATATAGCCTTTAACAACATGTAGATTCTTATACTCGAAAAAAAAAATATTAAAAACATGTTTATCTATCAAAATGTTAGTGGGTGCACCGGAGTGTTCACCAGTCAAACACAACTATAATGAAATGAATGGTCATTTAAAGAAGTTATTATTAAAAAATTCATTACAATTAGTATACTATTTTCACATAAATTTCAATATATTAAAAATTTAAATTATCTTGTCAATATATCAATTTTGTTAATATAATATATTGAAATTATTTATTATTTCATTTATAAGATATTTAATTTGAAAGCCTTCAATATTTTTTGAAAGGAAAAATAAATAGAATGAATTTTGATTTAAAAATTGAATGATGATGTGGAAATTTATGAGAAGGGTTTTAACCCATGTGTCAAATCCACATATACCATACCATCGAGTTAACTGCAGTGAGAACATTAGAGATTGTTTTCATATGAGAACATAGATAAAACCGTTAGATTAGGTACCAAGATCCAAAGGCTGAAATCAAAGCGCAAATATGTAAAATTAATACCTAATTTAATTATTATTTCTATTCTATTTAATAACCTACCTAAATAGTCACCGAACGTTGGCCAAATAACCTAGAAATCACTAAAATTTAAAAAATTTCCCTCCCTTAATTGAACTATGGGCGATTAACCCAGATGTCACTACCATCTACGGACATCCAATTTTTCGTCTATTTGCCTATTTGAAGTTGCCAACAAGAACACCATGTCATTTAAAATCCACATCATTTCCTATCTACCTAAACTCATACAACCAATTCAATAACACAACTGATTGTCAAAATCAAACCCAATCCTCCACCACCCTCCTCCTTCCCTTCTCCATCCACCACCTTCATGTCTCCGATGGTTGTCACTTTGGTGGTTTGTTCTTTTTGGGTTTTTGTTTCATTCCTTCTATTGGTAGCTCCTTAATTGTATTGGGTTTGACCACTGATTTTGAGTTGACTTTGTTTTGGATTAGATGTGTATATAACCCGGTTCTTTCCACTATAAGCGAAGTAGATCGCAGAGAGAAATGGGTTGCGAAAATGACCAATCTTTGTTAGAAATAGAGAATGTTAGACTTTGTTCATTTGTTCATGTTCCCCCTTTTAGAACCCTAATTTCCCTTTAGTCATCAAGTGCTTTACTGATTGGTCTTATTTTATTTTTTGCCTAAATGGGGGGGGGGGGGTGTTTTAGAGTTTGTTTTTGATTGAGCAATTCTTGAAACTTTGTTCCAATTGTAGAAAATATCCAGTCCATCACAGTATACTAAGCTTTCTAATTCTTTAAGGGGTTTATCTAAGAGGTTCAGGATATAACTAGGAAGACACTTTAAATACCACACATGAGTTACCGGATATGCCAGTTTGATGTAGCCCATTTCATACCTTTGTAGAATCAACAACAATATGATTTGAATTTCAAGCTCTTCAATCAAATGTATTTCCAATCATCGTGGGACCTCTGTGTAGTAGGATTTGAGTTACCTACAACTTAGCACTTGATGCAACACTATGCGGTCAACCTCCCTCGGTAGAAGCAAGCATCAAAAACAAAGCAAGACCTGAGACTAAGACTCATTTAAGTGTTGGACTTGAAATTCCTTTTTAGTTCTCGGTTGTTTAGGGATATTTTAATCCTTTTAGTAGTCTATTTAGGACTCTAGTTTAATTCTTTATTATTTAGGAGTTATTTTCCTACTAGGAATCGTCGAGCCTGTTCACGATTTCCTTAGTATAAATAAGAGGCTTCGGCCTCTCTTTGTGACCAACCTTTTTCGAATTCAAATACAAATCAGAACTTTTGTTCTCAAATCCTTTTAAGTCTTTGCTCATCGTGCATAGCTTAAGGAACGTTGTTATCAACAGAGGCAATCATCTTCTGTCGTGGAGCCGATCGACTGTACACTGAGGGTTCCCTGTTATTTACAACCGACAGGTCCAAGTACTCATCCGCCAAGGATCCATAGGTGAGCATAGAGCCGATTCTCAAGACTTACGGTGGTTAGGGTCTTTGTAGCAGCCGAGCCGAGGTTCCTCATCCAAGAGGTGAGCGGGTTAAGGACAGCCAACTAGAAGGTTTACATCAGTTTTGGTATCAGAGCCTAGGTTCAACAGTAGGACCGCATCTATCCCAGTCTTTAGGTTTGAAACCCTGAATTCATATCCCTTTACCTTTCGTTTTTGAAAACTCGTGAGAAAAATCCTATCTTTGTTGCTTAGAAAATTTGCTAGAAAAACTTCATCTATTTCTTTCTTGTTCGAGTTATTTGTAAGTCAAGAAAAATTGGTGGCCAACAAGTCATCTAGAAAATATATAAAGAAGAGACAGAAATCAAAAGAAAACAAAAAGAAAGGCCACCCTGCCCTAGTATCCGTTCATTATAGGTTGATCTTAAGAAGATGGGTAGATATCTTTGCTTTTGGTGTATCTAGCTAACATGGCAAATGAAAGAATCCACAACATGGAGGCCAACGTCCACAACATCACTCAAACCCTAGCTGGATTACAAGAAGCCTTAGCTAGAATGGAGAGAAGAGCGGCTGACCGAGAGGCTGAGAGAGAAGGCCCTCACGACGATCTCAACCAACGGGTAGAAGACTAGTCCAAGATATCGATGATGATGTGAGCAGCCTCAAGCTCACAGTACCTAAACTCGTCGGGAAAGCTAATGCCGACGAATACCTAGATTGGGAGAGGATCATGGAAGACTTTATGGAGTGCCACAACTACTCCGAAAAAAAGAAAGTCACGGTGGCCAACATTGATTTCATCGACTACGCCGCCTTGTGGTGGAGTCAGTTCCGACGGCAAGTTCAGAGGGATGAAGAAGAGCCCATTGTATCCTGGAGAGAGTTGAAGAGAAGAATGAGGAAGAGGTTCGTACCGGCGGCCTACACATGAGACTTGCATACCAAGCTACAAACCCTAAGGCAAGGAAGTCTGTCTGTAGAAGAGTACAACAAGGAGATCGAGATGCTGGTGATAAGGCTCGATCTTAAGGAGGATGAGGAAGCTAGAATCGCCAGGTTTACCAACGGCCTACAGAAGGATATCATGCATCAGGTCAACATCCTTCACTATGTTGACTACGATGACCTGTTGGCCTTGGCAATTCGAGTAGAGAGAGAGAGATTAAGAACGGCTTCGGGAAAAGGCCCACGCCACCAGCCTCCAGTGCCTGGAGAGGCGCCTCTAGTGCCAGCCAGCCCCCATGGAGATCCGGCCCCAACCAAGTCCAAGGAGGAAGGGGAAACCCTAGCACCGCCACCAACCGGGTAACGTCAACCACTGCATCTACTATGCCAAATTCTAACCCTAGGCCAAGCGGCATCTTGTGTTTTAAATGTCAGGGACGAGGCACGTGCCTAGAGACTGCCCCAACCAGAGAGTCATGGTGCTCAGAGAAGGGGAAGTCGTGACCGATGATGAAGGAGAAGAGATGGAAGAAGAAGAGAAGGACTCCGAGAGCGGAGAAGAAGTTGAGGCTAAAGGCCTAGAAAAGTTCACAGGGATGTTCGTCAAAGATCTAGCCCTAAGCCCTAAGGCCGACCAGGAAGCCCTAACCGAGCCAGAGCACCACATCCCCAACGCCGGACCGGCCCGGTAGCCGTATCAAGCCAGCATTGGGTCAACCCCGAGCTGACATCAGGCACCCCACTGGCCAACACCAGAGCACCTGATGGCCAGTCCTATTCTTGTGCAGGACTAGCATCCAGACACGCCTAGGCCCCCGAGAAACATCGAGGCTCTCGGAGAGATGCACACAGAGGAGGTGTCTCACCGAATCCTTAGGCTGGCACCAATCCGTGTCAACAAACCTACAGAGCCGGCGACAGAAAAGGAGAACATGAGCAAGAAGGAAGGACCTAGCTGGGAAGATACGTACTCCCCCATGTCTTTAACAAGTCTATACATCCTGGTGAGCAGCCCATCGTCAGGAGACAGCATGAGCACCGACGGTGCAAGTTCAGAAGACCCGGAGCCCTGGTCAGACACGGACTCCAACGAGTACCCCAGCCCTCGGGCCAATCGGGATGATGCCCCCAACATCACCACTCAAGCAACCGACTTGGGGAGGCATCTACTCAGTGTTCGAACTGGAAGAAAGTGGGATTCGAGGACGAATCCCTTACAAGAAGAGGGGAATGAAGTGATCCCGATCGACCGACTGGCTGAGAATGACTACTCCTACACTCCGCCGGGATCACCTACGAGAGGAAGAACTTTGGGGCTATACAAGAAACGACTAGAACTCCGGGGCACACCTAACCAGGCCATGCAAAGATTAGTAAAGTCTAAGCATGTGGTCAGATTCAAGTACAGCCCGCCACCTCGGGCACAACAAGCTCGGATAAGCATCCGGTCCCAACCGGCCCTAACCTGGGCGCCAATGACCGAAGCGACACCAAGACCAGACTCGGCTCAAAGCTCGGGAATAATCCCTAAGGGACCAGGAAGTGCTACACAACCCTGGGACCCCCTAGATGCCTTCCTGGAAGAACACCAGAGGAAGAGAACTGAGGGATGGGCTAGGGTAAACACAACCTGCCCTACCCCGGGCACCACAAAGGACCTAGCACCAAGGCTAGGCCTTCAGGAGCTTAAAGAGCGGGTGTCCGCCCTGGGAGAACCTCTAAGAGAATTCCTAATGGATTGGGCCACGAGAGAGAAGAAAGGCCCTATGGGAAATGGAGATCCCCCGAAGGACGAACAAGGACGGGCGCCGACATCAGTACCGGATGCCCCCGATCGGACCTTAGCACCGAGCCAACAAAAGGCTCGAGCCTTGGGAGGTTTACCACCGGCACCAGGCTCCGTAGGATGTCAGGAGTATAGCCTAGCAGCCGCCACTCCAGGAAATGAGAGAAAGTGGGAAGAAATGAAAAGGCTCGAAGAGGAGGATCGATCGGGCCGACCGAGCAAGAGCCCCAGAGCTCGAGCAGGATCAGCATCAGACCCGACGGTGCCTAGCATTTGGAGCCCCAGTGCATTCCCCAGCCTTAGCACCCAACGCCGCCGCCCTTTCCAAGCCCGACACAAAAGGCGGTGCCGACTTTCCTAATCCGGACCTGCCTAATTAGGGTTTCCCCGACCGGGCATCCGCCGGATTAGGGTTTCAGACGTGTTTTCTGTTTTATTCCCTTTTAAGTGTTGGACTTGAAATTCCTTTTTAGTTCTCGGTTGTTTAGGGATATTTTAATCCTTTTAGTAGTCTATTTAGGACTCTAGTTTAATTCTTTATTATTTAGGAGTTATTTTCCTACTAGGAATCGTCGAGCCTGTTCACGATTTCCTTAGTACAAATAAGAGGCTTCGGCCTCTCTTTGTGACCAACCTTTTTCGAGTTCAAATACAAATCAGAACTTTTGTTCTCAAATCCTTTTAAGTCTTTGCTCATCGTGCATAGCTTAAGGAACGTTGTTATCAACAGACGCAATCATCTTCTGTCGTGGAGCCAATCGACTGTACACTTAGGGTTCCCGGTTATTTACAACTGACGGGTCCAAGTACTCATCCGCCAAGGATCCATAGGTGAGCATAGAGTCGATTCTCAAGACTTACAGTGGTTAGGGTCTTCGTAGCAGCCGAGCCGAGGTTCCTCATCCAAGAGGTGAGGGGTTAAGGACAGCCAACTAGAAGGTTCACATCACCCGTACAAGAAGCGCTTAGGGCCGAGACATTTTTCTAGCCATGCCTTTGGGAGGTTTCTCAAGCCTATTTACGTCACTTTGTTCAAGTACAAACCTCCACCAGCCGCAGGCCAATTTGGAGCCAGGTTGATGCCACACCCGGTACTGATGCTGATGCCGGGCCGAGTCACGAGTCCCAGGCCGAGCCTAGCACCAAGCCACGGCCCCAGGCCAACTCCTGTGAACCCCATGGCCAAGTCCCTGCCGAGAGACACTCTTGAGGCATTCCTAGAGACCAGCCAAAGACAGAATACTGAAGGCTTGGCCGGATCAGACAAAGGCCTAGAACCAAGCCAAACACATGCACTAGGCCGACACCTGGGCACCACACAAAGGCGGCTTGAGCCGAGCCAACAACCCGTCAGTGCTTTCCAGGATTTTCTAATGCCCAAGAACTCCTTATGCTACCAGGAAAAATCTCCAACATGCCTTGCTAGATTCAGAGAAGCAATGAAGGATGGCCTGAATGATCCGACACGCACACATGCTCCGAGCGTGCCTAGGAAATCCGACACTAGTCCGGATTCCACTCCGGACCAGGAAAACTTGATGCCACGCACTGAAGGACCATGTTTCCAAGTCCTATCAGGATTAGGAAACATGGATACACATATTCCAAGTCAGAATTCGGATTCTCACATCTCATCCATCTCCGAGCCAGATTAGGATTTTATTTGGATTAGGGTTTCACTGGATTTGCCGGATTTGCCGGTTTAGTGTTTATCTTCCTATTTAGTCTTTTTAAGTGTTTTATTAGAACTTCCTTTCTAGTTTCTGATTGTTTAGAAATATTTTAACCTTTTCAAAAGTAGAATAGGAGTAGGATTTGGAGAGCTTGTTCCGAAATCCCTCACTATAAATAAACGCCTTTGGCCATCGATGTAAGGTAGACTTTCATTAAATAAATTTCAGAACACAAGTTCTTTTTTTCCTTCAAGTTTTTGCTCGTTGTTGCTTAGGTTAAGATATCTATTTATCATCTAGGGTATTCACCCATTGGTGTGGCACCTTCGACTGGACACTTAGGGTTCCTAGCTATATACAACTAGTGGGTCCGAGTACTTTCCATCTAGGTTTTCATAGGTTCGACTTGTTGTTAGGGTAATCAGCTTGTGGTGGTTTAGGTCTCGGCACACGGTTGTCGTGGTTCACATCAAGTGGTCCCTCATCACTTGGCGCCAAGCTATCTCCTCGTCATGCCACGTCCGCTGGAGCTCATACTGGCACTAGGTGAGTATCCATCTAGCGTTTTGATATGCTCTCTAGCTGTCCTACTGCCTCCTCCAAGCGGTAATATCCCTTTCATACGCTATCCTATCCTTCTGCCACTGGTGGGAGACGGAAGAGAAATCCGTCTGCTACTACAGCATCTAGGTGAGCATCTAACCGTACTGGTAAACATACTGTAGCGGTGGTGGTGGTGGCATCTACTACTCCTGGTACATGAACTCGGGTGGCTGCTGGTGCTCTGGCTCCCGGTGATCTGGATCATCAGGATCTTCTAGAGTGGATGGTGCGGGAGCTGCTACATACATGGCAGGCTCGATGGCTAAATCCAGGTCGAACTCCTTGGTGAGCTCTGCACCGATGATGTCGACCTGAAGTCGTGGAATCTCGGGTCCCCACTGACGTGTGAGCTGAAGGACGGTGATAAGAAGTCCAATGAATGCACCGTCAGGAAGTGCAACAGGTATCTTAGTGGACATGGTCTTCTTGTCGAAGAACCGGACGAGCACCCATCCAGGATGAAGGTGGTAGCACTCATGGACATCCCTAAAGAGTAGCAACTCCTCAGAGGCTATGTGGTGGCATCCATGCTCAATAGCATAACATAAGGAACGACACTACAAATAATGGATAAAGAGAAAGAAATGGTGAGAGATCTGACTGATGTATATCTTATCGCCGAGCACGGAGTTGGGTCGGCCCGTGATGCGGTAGAAAAATTGAAACATGTGTATTTTCGTGTTGTTTTCGGTGAGAAAGAGGTGAAAAGGGGGATGGGTACGAGTTTCAGATAAGAGGAGATTTAATTTTTTTTTACTAAGTTCTCGGCGAGAACTTGGGAAGTTCTCGTCGATAATCCTTTGAAAATATTTATTTAAAATCTATGCTGAAGTTTTGACCCACAGACAAATGTTCTCGCCGAGAACTTCTTTGAAAATCTTTTAAAAATTTTGACGCCGACATTTAATTAAAAACCGCCAAGTTCTCGCTGATAACTTTTATGTTTTCAGTGATAATATGAGACCTGTGCACTCAAAATTTAAATCGAACAAAAATTGACATCCCAACTTAACAAGAAACAAATAAAAAAAAATCGGAAAAATCCCAAATAAATTGGCAAACAACCAAGAACACACGACGCACTCAAGAAAAAACGAATTGACACTTTTGGCTCCCCCCCCCCCCCCGAAACCGAATAAAAAACACAAAGACTGACTCAATAAATTTAAAACTGACTCCAGCCGTGGGTTGCCTCCCACGAAGCACTCTCGTTTAACGTTATTGAGTTGGACGATACCTGGATGATGATCAAGAAGCGTCCCAACTCATGACTTCCTTCACGCTCGCATCAGAATCCATGAAGTAAAGCTTCGGTGTACCTCCGGTCAAGAGAAATAGCCTCCCATCGGCGTGGGTTAATTGAGTTCTACCATCGGGGAGCACTACAACAATAAGATCATATTGGGGGGGGGGGGGTGGGCAAAACTGAAAATAGAGGGGGCAATGCCCCCTATTTAATTTGGTCGGGGGCCATGCCCCCCTAATTTCAGTCTAGCCACCCACTAAAGCATCCCTGACAAGCATAAAATTGTCGGGGTCGGAGACCCCTGACAAATTTAGTCGGGGGCGCTTCCCCTAACTAAATGGCCCTAGACTAAATTTAGTCTGGGGCCTTTTCGTCGGGGGCCACGCCTCTGACTAAAGGGAATTTCTAGGATGACATAAGGGATTCTTATGTCCCCTAGACATAACCAATGAGAATCCTCCACATCACATATTTTGGTTGTTATGAGATATGATAGTTATTAGGTAGTTATTGATAATTAATAGGTCTCTTTAATAATTATCTAAAATATTTTAATTACCTTATTTACATTAATTCAAATATTCATCTATTTAATTATTTTTAGTGCAGATTTCCCTCTTAAGCATACTAATTCGCCGACCAAAATCATAAGGGATTTTATTCATTTTTGAAATTCCCATGTCGCCGCCTGCTACTCTTATTTCCCTCCATCTTCTCCTTCTTCTTCTCCTTTCTTTTTAATACAATGGGTAGTTTTGTGAAGCTTCTTTCGTTTCTAGGTTGTTTGTGTTATTCCCTTATGATGTCTTACTAAGTGGGTTTCGGTTTTTTGGGCTAGAGGAGTGTTTGGGGTTGTTTGGTGGTTTGAGAAATGGGGCGCATAGCATCAGTAACAGTGGTGACATTTGGTAGTTTAGGGTTGATTTTATATGATTGTTCAACTTGTTATTTTATATTATTGTTATCAATATATAAAATTACTCATTCATCAAAAGAAAAAACAGTATCCACAAAACATCCACGATATCATATTGTGCTATATATCCATAAAATACTAGTATAAACATCAATACTAGTATTGAGAATACTAGTATTACATATTTAGTATCAATTTTAGTGTAAACATCAATACTAGTATTGGGAATACTAGTATTGACAGCGGAAGGTGAATGAGACCTCATTCCGGCGTCGTCTTCGCCGACGACGACCTCGGGGTTTGAAGAAACAGGAGTCGAGTTTTGGAGCTTTGGGAGGAAACTGATTTGGGCAGCACAATGGAATTGAAAGGAGAAGGAGGTGTCATAAAAGAAAAATGGCTACTAATTAATCTATTAATTACGAGTAAATATCTATTAATTAAGGTTAGTAATTGGAGGTAAATATATTATTTAATATTATGGTCATCACTACAATTGGATCTATGCAATTGACATCTAATGGCTCTAAAGGGTTATGCCATAGGGACATAACCTCTCTTATATCAAGCTATACGCTCCCATCTAATATATTTCCTTCACTATAATTAAAAAGAATCCCCGAATTAATTAATTAATTAACCTTTCATACTATTCAATTAATTTTCATTTATCAATTTAATCAAAAGTTTTACTTGGTGACCCATGAATCCCTCACTAGTCATCCCCTCTCCATCTTCATATCAATTGTTGATTAATTCAAACAGTAGCTTAATTTTTAACACAATAACTAATTTGTAGAATGAAATAGAGGTAAAATTTTAATAGATAGCACTGGATTTTGGACGATATAGAAAAATAGGGAGAAAATTCCTCAAAACTAGGCCACCAATGGAAGAAATAAAGATTAAAGAGTGAGTGCAACTGCAAATTGCAATGGTGAGTAAGTGTGATAATTAAGTATAGAAAAAAAACAATGACACGTTGACCAATTGGATAACGAAAGACCATATAAAGATGGAAAATGAGGCTGCAGCTGACTACGACTCAGACTCTCAATTCTTCCAGCCATGCCTTGTGCTCTTTTACTTGCATATGATTTCAATGCATGCTCGGTGCTCCCTCCATCCCACTATTAACTATCAATCCCATTTGTGGAAGGGCAGGGTCTGAGCTCTTTCTTCTCCTTGGTCTCGGGCAATGCTGGCTTGGTTGCCTCAAGAACACTACTGTCCGCCATTGTTAAGAGTGATGATTTTGACAAGTAGAGTTTCAAGTGAATGATAGAAAAATTGACATTGAAGGAAAGAGAGAGATCTGAAGTGTGTTATATGCTTTTTTTAAAGTGAGTGAGAGATTAATGTTGGACCAGTGGTTTCGTCAAGGGCGTGGGCCCCGACTAATGAGTGGTTTAGTCGGGGGCAACAAGGCCCCTTACTAAAATATTTAGAGGCTTTATTGTCGGGGGCCACGCCCCCAACTAAATAAGTAGTTTAGTCGGGGGTGTGGCCCCCGACTAAAATAGTCAGAGACTTTATAGTTGGGGGTCACGCCCCAAACTAAATAAGTGGTTTAGTCGGGGCAACGCTCCCAACTAAATGAGTGGTGGCTAGCCGGTTGACCCATAAACCAAATTTAGTCGGGGGCTATACGCCCCTGACCATTATTGGTCAGCCACCGACTATAATTGTTGAGTGCATTTGGCCCCCGATGACCGACCTCCGACTATAGACTGTTTTTGTTGTAGTTGAGGTTGCTAGTGACTTTGAACGGTCTGAACAGATTCTGTAAATTCATGTTTTCATCCGGTGGTTTGGCGGATGATGGCGGGTAATTGGCTTCCAAGCCACTTTCTTCGTCGCCTTGCACCCCTTCTTTATTTCGCCATATCTCTAACTCGTCGAGTTCCAGTAGTGGGTGCCTCCGACTCCTCTTTCTTCCTTGTCTTCTGCCCATTAACCTCAATCTTCGGGTGGATGACCTGCTTAGTTCCTGTCATACACATCTTTGAAGAGCCATTGGAGTTGTCATAATACTAGAGTTGGTCGAGACCAACTCCACAATATCAATTGATAAACAATGTGCATCTTCCTTAGCAGAATATTTCATACCGTATTTAAGGCGGAATGTCACACTATCCTTTTCGACCCTCAAAGTCAACGAGCCATGATGGACATCGATGATCACGCTGGCTGTTTCCAGAAACGGTCGGCCTAGGAGGAGGTTAACATCTACCTCTCGGGTATTCATAACAACAAAATCAGCGAGAATAGTAAAAGGACCACAACGGACAACCACATTTTCTATTATTCCCCTAGGTGTCTTAACAAATCTATCAGCTAAAAGCAATTGTAAACTAAGCAGCTTCAATTCACCTAGATTCAATTTTTCATAAAACATGTAGGCATGACATTGATAGAAACACCTAGATCAGCTAAGCTACGATCAATTTTAATACCATTGATGGTGCAAGGTAAAGTAAAAGAACCGGGATCGCGACACTTAGTTGGGGGGTATGGATGGTGTCTGGCAGAAGACGGTGGAGCATTCCTTGTTAGGGAGACAGAATACGCCTCTCCCTTCTTCTTTTTCGTCGTGACATCCTTCATGACTTTCCCAACTTGTGGTATCATTTCCATGGCATCAATGACTGGTATTTTAATCTCCGTGTTCTTCAAGACTGAATACCACTTCTTGAATTGGGAGTCGTAGGTCTTTTTCTTCATGGCCTGAGGGAACAGAATCCTAGTCTAATAAGGGCGTGGAGGTGGCGCAGGAGCTGATGGTGGAGGAGGCGGGGCAATCACTTCTTCTTCATTGTCTTTATCTTCTTCATCCATCTCTGGCATGTCAATGGCTATGTCATCAGGAACCATGACCAGATCAGGAGTTATAGGACCAGCTAGTTGTTTGCCGCTTCTTGTAGAGATGGCATTGACATGCTCATTCCTTGGGTTCGTCTCTATCTGGTTCGGTAATTGGCCCATGGGGCGACCACTAGAGAGGAGGCTGGCAATGTTGTTGAGCTGGTCTTCCATCCTCTGACCTTGAGCAATTTGGCCTTCATTCAAGGCGGCTTGAGCTTTGAATTGTGCATCGTGGTCGTCAAGCCTTGTCATGATTAGGTCGAGCTTCTTATCTATCTTGCTCTCCCTAGTGCTTTGTGGCGATGACCTTTGAGGTTGTTGTCCTCTGGAAAACCCAGGTGGCCCTTGGTAGCTGTTGTTGAAGTACTAATTCTGGCGATTGCCAGGTGCTGTACCATAATTACCCTGGTTCCGGTGAGGTGGCTGATAAGTTCCACTTGGTTGATTACTCGACTTCTGCTCTTAAAACAACCTAGATGATTGATTATTCTGATTTTGATTCATGCTGGAATTGCATGGAGGACGCTCTTGAAAGTTCCCTTGTTGTTGCTGTTGTTGAGGTTGTCTAAACTGACATTAGTCGGAGTAGCCTTTTTATTGTTGATGAAGCCTTGACCAATAAAGTTCACTTCATGCACAGACCAGACATCTGCTTTACCGAAGTTCTAACAACTTCCTCCGTTGTGAGCACAAACCCCACACCACTCTCAATGAACAACGAAGACAGAAGCTGAAGGCGGATTGACGAGGGCATTAGCTTTCTTCACGTGCTTCTAAATTTTTGCCTTGATCTGTTCTTCAAGGCCTAACTGACTCTTAGCTCCTTTGGATTGCCTCTCCCAATTCCTAGACTTGGAGACACAACTAGCAAAGTGAAGTAAAGAAGCTTCTGGGGTGAGAGCAGTACAATCTCCTTCAGCCAAGGATTTCACCCACTTGGCATATTCATCATTCATTCCTCGAGCAAAGATCTCAACCAGTTGTCTTTGCTCAAAACCGTGATGAGGCTAGTTGTAGAGAAGTTCCTGGAATTCATTCCAAGCATCATATAAGCTCACTCCGTCCTTCTGTCTGAACCTGGTAATGCTATCCTTGTAAGTTGCGTTTCTTGACGGAGGAAAGTACTCCTCCACAAAGTCTTGGGAAAGAGTGTCCCAATTGGTGTAGTGACCGGGTGGCTTGCTGTTAAGCCACCTCTTTAGCAGCGCCTCGGAGTGAGAATGAGAATGCTCGCAATCATAGAGTGTTCTTATCGAGGTTCCCACTCTTGAAGGTCTCGCACATGGAAAGGAAGTCCGTCAAATGAGAGCATGGATTGTCATGCGGCTTCCCTTCAAACTAGACATCCCTAGAGATTGATGATGATGTGAGCAACCTCAAGCTCACCGTGCCTAAGTTTGCTAGGAAGGCTAATGTGGATGAGTACATTGACTAGGAGAGGAGCATGGAGGACTTCTTGGACTTCCATAATTATTCCAAAAGGAAACAGGTAACTGTAGCCACCATTGAGTTTACTGAGTACGCTGCCCTTTGGTGGAGTGAACTCAGGTGACAGGTCCAGAGAGAGGAGGAGGATCCAATCATGTCATAGAAGGATCTAAAGAGAAGGATGAGGAGAAGGTTTGTACCGGCTGCCTACACACGAGATTTGCACACCAAGCTTCAAACCTTGAAGCAAAGTAACATGGCGGTGGTGGAGTACAACAAGGAGATTGAGATGTTGGTGACCAGGCTTGATTTGAAGGAGTAAGAAGAAGAAAAAGTGGCCAGGTTCACAAACGTTTTGCAGAGGGACATACTACACCAAGTTAACATGATCAACTATGTTGATTATGATGACCTAGTGGCCCTTGCCATCCGTGTGGAGAGGGAGTTGAAGAATGGATTTGGAAAGAAACCTACAACCATGCCACCCACGACCAGCCCTTGGAGAGGAAGGTCTAGTGCTGGAAACACACCTTGGAGACCGAATTCTAACTGGAGTGGTGGCCCACGACCAAACCCTAACAGCCGAGGTCGACACCATGGGTAAACTCTAGCACTACTCCTGACATGATCAGCCTTGACGAGGCGCCAGCCCTGACCCAAGTCCCAAGCCAGCCTCAAGTACAAGCCCAGGCACAGCCCCATGTCCCTGCCCCGGTACTAGCCCAGGCGCCATCCCCAGCATAGCCCTCATGTCCCAGCCCCGGTACTAGCCCAAACGCTAGCCACGACCAGCCTTAAGCCACAGACACGACACCAGCCCCGGCGCAGCCCCAGGCTCCAGCCTCGACACTAGTGCAGCACCGGTGCATCCCTAGGCCTCAGCCACGACACTAGCGCATCACCGACGCAACCCCAGGCTTCAGCCCCAGCACTGGGCCAAAGACAGACAAGCCTAGGGCCGAGCCAGACACCGGCCCCAGGCTGATCCCAAATATCGATTTGGGTCCAGCCATCAGAATCAGACCCCAATGAGGAAATCCGACCCACACAAGGACTCCTAATCCTAGTTGGACACGGATTAGGGTTTGCCGATTTATGACTTATCTATTTTAGGAGTTTTATTCCTTTATTTTCGGATTTTCTTCCTTTTTAGTAGTTTGTTTAGGACTCTTCTATGTTTCTTTATTATTTTATACTTAGAGTTCGAATAGGAATATGAGAATCCTTGGCCAAACTCTAGAGCTAAAAATAGATGCTTCGACCATTGATGTAAGGCAGACTTTGATTAAACATATAAATTTCATAAACTTTGGTTTTTTCTTCTTTGCATGGATTTACAATTTTCTTTTTTTCAATTTTCATGGAATTGATTGTCATCTAAAACTAGGTTTATCGAGCTAGAGTATTCACCTCTAATTTGTGGAACCTCTCGTATTAAAGATCGTCTTTGGATTCTTAGCTCAATAGCTATTGATCTCTTGGTCGATTTCCACCCTATAATCTAGTGTTTGGCTCGTGAGTTGTGATTGCCCGAGTGGTGAGCCGTCTAGTTGTGGAATCAGCTTGCCTCGTTCACATCAACTCCTACTGTTCAGAATTTTAACCCACGACCCAGTGGAATTGTGTGTTTTAAATGACAAGGGAGAGGACACGTGGCCAGAGATTGTCCAAACCAAAGAGCCATGGTGATTAGAGAAGGAGAGGTGGTCACAGATGATGAAGGAGAGGTGGCCGAAGGAGTGGTGGACACCGGATCAGAATATGGGGAAGAGGTGGAGCTCAAAGGCCTGAAGAAGTTTTTAGCAATGTACACACGTACATTGATCCCGGAGCAGGAGGATGCCACGATCACCTTGACCGAGGCAGACAGCGTGACCGCATCGACCACACCGACAGGCGCGGCCACCACGACTACAGTAACCGATACAGACCAAGATGTGAAGAAGATGTGGATGGGGAATGGTGAAGGTGAAGATATGAAGAGGTTCTTCCTTGCTTTAGGTGTCTTGGCGGGAGGAGGAGGTACAGGAGTAGTGCCGAACTGAGTGTAGAAAATTATGCCCTTGTCAGCTTTGCGCTTACTCTGTCTTCTTTCTTTCGTACCTGCAATCTTGCCTGAAACACCAAAAACAAGAAATACCAAGTAGTATAAAAATGTTGGAGATAAGAGATGATAAAAGCGTGAATGAAAAGCTTAAAACACACAATGCCTTTCCTAGAAAAAGAAAAGGTCCCCGGCAACGGCGCCAAAAACTTGGTGCGCAAATTAACGGGCACTAAATTTTACTCGCTAGATTGCTCTAGCGAGATCGTTGTTTCCCAAGGGTCTTTCTTTTTCTATTACTCAGAAATGTGTGTTGAAGCTATTCGAGGTTTTCGTTTTGGGATTTGAATTATTTTATGAAATGAATCAATCTAAGAAAGCAATTAAATCAAACCAAGCAAATAAAGCAGATTAGGGTTTTTCAGATAGACTAAGGCGGTTGTTCAGACTCGAATCCACACTAGTTCGGTTAAGATGGATGAAACTATGCAATCGACGAAATTCAACAGACTAGACGACTCGGCAAATCCTTTTGTAATCTCTACTCCATGGTCAGGCCGTAGAGATTTTATTCTATCAAACCTACAAGCTCCTATGGTCAAGCTAACTTGCAAGAATTCAAGAACGATCAAGAACAGTGAAATGCCACAAAATCATGCAAAGAGATAGGATTCTAACAATCCTATGGTCAAGCTATTGGAGAACCTAACGACCTCCTAAACTCTAGAATGAAGTGCGTTCATGGTCAGACCCGCAATTCAAAGATAAACTCAGAAACTAACAATTGATCAAGTTGCCAGAATCAGAAAGCTTAAATTAGGGTTTAGGAGAAATCGCATCTAAGTCTGAAATATCACCGATTAACATAAACGGGTTAGAAACCCGAAATAATCCATACAAAATCCTATCTAACGCTTCATCTAATCTAAACAACCCTAGAGGTTTAGCCATACATAGTTACAGAAGAAATCTCAGAAACAAAGAAGAAGAAAACAAGAGAAGAAGACATCTTACTCCGAGTAGACCTAATCTCGATTAATCCTTGAAACTTCTGAGTCAATCCTTGCTAATCCTCGCTCAATCGCGTCTCCAAAGCTCCGTCTTCACCTCCGAGAGTGTCTGGCGCACTTTTGTCTTCAAAATGTGCACTTTTGATGCTGCTTCTTGCTCCGAACTTCTCTCGGCAATTCCAACCTCATTTGTGCTCCGAATTGATCCCCGTTTGAACCGCCAAGCTCGTAGAAAAGTCTTCTACGATGTGAAATCCTGAAATCTCATCAAAATAACTTGAAAACACGTCAAATGTCCCAAAAGAGGGCCAACGGGGAATCAAACATATTTTACAATAAAATCATTTAAGTTCATCACAATTCAGAGTCAAACAAGAGGAATGTCGTTCAAATGTGGCGAGATAAACGCGGTAAATCTAACGTCATCAAATCACCCCACACTTAAACATTTGTTTGTCCTCAAACAAATAAAACTTGGAATCACACTCAACTTCACAAATGACAAACTCAACCAAATTGACGCTCAATCTCTAACAATTCAACCCATACTGTTTCGTCTAGAAAGCGTAACCTACACATGAAAGAATGTCAACCAAACAAATCCAAGTCTCACTATTCTCTGCACACAACAAGTAACAATCACCAATCATGCACGATTCCGACCTAACCGACCAGACTTCCTCACACAGAAAATATAGTAATGGGGAACTCTCACGCTCTGTGTTTAGGGACGTGTTTAAGCTCTCAATCACTTTCATTGACCGAATTATGTCAAAGGTTTGCATTTCGACCACCATATCAACCACTGTGACAACACGAGTAACTAGTCAAGAAGGTCTTCCCTGCTAGGGACTGTAACGATCTTATACTACGAGGGCTTATGATGAATGTATGAAGGGATAAATGATGATGAAAGGTATGGTGCGGTGCAGCAATCGACTAACCTCCCTCGAATCAAAGTCTATGGATTCCTACCGTCTAACCAGACACAGGTGGAATAATGTACGCTCGTCCTACGACACCCTCAAGCAACTTAGCACTTTATTTGATATATATTTTTTTACTACTTATTGCTTTCGTTCTTCCTTATGTAGGGAGAAGAACGGTTTGAACTAAAAACTACTAATACTCGAAACTTTATTAGAACCCTTTTTTTTCTTTTTTCTTTTTTTTAGGTGCTAAATTTTTAAGTTGCTAGAGGGGTTTACACGTCTGGACATACTAGCTAAGACCACTGGTTAACTGGCTATAGGCAAGTCACCTCAGACCGACTTCCGGTTGGCTAATCTCAGGCTACTACCACAAGGGATCGACGGGGTGAATAAAAACATGGGAATAAGCTGTAACATAATATCGAACCGAAAGAACAGGCCAAGCTCAAAGGTTTACACCTAAGGGAATTAATAGCGGGACGGCTTTTGGCTTAGGTAGCTATTCTAGGTGCCCCTATCGTTCTAGTACTCATGTCATCGTGTGGTTTCAAATAGGTCTCATGAAAATTCTAACGCATTCAAGTACAATAAAGCCACTCAAAAAGAAACAAGTTGCAAGTTTACGCGCAACGGATCAAAAGCTCACCAATAGCTGCTAGTCGGGTTCGAATCATTTTCGTGCAATTCAAAGTGAAGCTACAAGAGTGATTCTAAAATCTGTTCTGACCGGATTCATTTAATATCAATTCAAGCATGCTGGTTACAGGTTCTAGACAAGACAGTCTAAGCGTCATTGTTAAAAATTGAAAATCAGTTTAGCATTGCAAGTCAAGAACAGAGCAAGTTCCAATCATGGATAGCACAACAGTAAGCAACCCTCAAAAGTAAACACCCCACCTCACACGTAAAATCGGACATTGTCCTTAATGGACCACACAGAACAGTGAAGAAAAGTGTTTAGGGGTACCAGGAAAAAAGACCATAAGGTTGCTAGAGAAGACATCAGTAATTCGTCGACATGAACATCCTGATCAAAACTGGATGCATAAGAGATTCGGCCATATATCCTGAGTTAAGTGGAACAGAGAAAAACATAACACGATTAGAGTATTCAGAAGACAAAAGCACAACTAACTCAAACTTAAAAATCACAAAGACGCAAAGAAGAAAAACTGTCTCAAAGTTCAGAAAGACTCAAAATCCACTCCGAAAATAAAAAAGTACAAGTCCATAAAAGGGAATTAAAATCCTGAGGTCAATCATTGATCCTGGTCGCGACCCCGGCGAGCCCTCTATCGGCGAGGAGCTGGAGCTGGAGCTGGCGGCTGCCGATCGAGGATCTGCTAAAGCAACGCCATCTGCTGTGCATGCTGAGCGTCCATCTTCTGGATCTCCTGCTCATGCCAAGTCTACTGCTGCTGCTGAAAATCACGCACTCCCTCCTGCCATGGAAGAGTACCCTGGCTAAAACTGGTCTGTCAGTCAGTCATCTGAGTCCATCTGGCCTCCTGCTGCTGCTGCCAGGGGTGTCCACCCTCTCCAAAAACTGCCTGCCAATCCTGAACTCGCTGCAGTGGTGTCTGAAACTCTGCCTGATCAGGCTCTGCTGCATAAACTGGGGGTGGCGCTGGAGCGGCGTCCTCTGGATCTGGAATCTCAGGCTGTGGAGGTGGAACTGGTCGGGGAACCCATCCTTGAGCCATCAGGTACTGCGGTCCTAGCTCCCTCGGGGTGTCAACCCTACAAACACCTCAGCCGGCCACTTATCTCTAATGCCTGCGGTCGCAATGATGCGAGCGACATACCATCCTCCAGGAAGAGTGCGAGGTAGAACGGCACCAGTAACGCGCTTGTAGAAGAATTGGGCGACCTAGTATCCCACATGGAGCGGACCAGATGCATCTCATCTCCATAAAAATGATGACCACCGGTGCTTCTATGGCAGATGGATCGGATGAAGATCACGTGAAGAAACCGCTGATGTGCGAGATTTAACTCACAACACTCAAGGTCGTATTCCACGAGGGCTCTCTCAATAGCTAATACTCACACGGTTCATGGATGGTCTATTCATTTAAAAATAGTTTTAGTTTGAAAAGGAAATGAAAACATAAAGGAAACTAAACAAGAAAGCAAAACAAAACGGTGCAAATCAAAGGTAAAGGAGGTTCACATGGAAAGATAGGTTCATCATGCTCAAGAGGAACAAAAGCACAAACAAGCCAAACATGATCGAGGATGCAATTGAATGACCATGCAAATCCCTTCTATAGACTCAATGCACTCTCGTCGCACTAAATCCCTATCCTAGAACCACTCAACCTAGGCTCTCGCTCTCAAGTTAAGTGACTAAGGATGCATTAAAGGTGTTTGATGAAATGCCAAGCTACAAAACCCTCTCCTATGACTCTATGACCACTAGGCTAGACACCACACTCTCATGTCAATGTGGTAACACTAAGAGAATCATAAAAAGACTAATCAAAGTTCAATTGAATGAAAAACCTAATGCACACCAAGTGTTCGATAAAATGCACAAGTGAGAAATCATGCAACTATGGTTGAATTGAGATGATCTAATCTCTTAGAACACACTCTCTTCAATCCCTAGACCTACAATCCATGTAATCTAAGCACTCTCATGCATTACATCACAAATAATAGACCAATCAAGCCATAACCATCAATGGAATTAACAACAAGTCTAGAGATCATCTTCTTACAATCCAAGATCAATCATGGCAAATTTGTACAATCAACCTCTATCCTAGCACAACTAATCTATCAATCCAAGGAAACCTAAGAAATCAGCCACACATGGCCAAGGAAATGAAGGAAAGAGAAAGAAAGATGATCACCAAGAAAACCATGGCAATCCTCCTCTTGCAAGCTCCTCTTCCAAGGTTGTGGACTTCAATCCAAGCTCCTCTACTTTGATTTGCACCTTGCTCTAGGGTTGTGGATTGGAGATGAGGAGAAAAGTATTTGAGAAAGTTGAGAGAAAGGGTTTTTGTTGAAGGCTGAAATCTGAATAAATGAATTGTTCCCTCAAGTTGAACGCGACTCCGCTTTATATACTCGGCCGATTTTGCTTCATATTTTTGGCGAAAACTTCATAAGGTTTTCGCCGAAAATTCCTTCATAAATCACCGATCCAGCCTTGCATTCCTTCTCATGTTTTCGGTGAAAATACTGGAAAGTTTTCGCCGAAAATCTCTTTGAAGATCAAGCCTCCGCCGACTGCTTAGAATTTTCGGTCCGAGAACTCTAGGTTCTCGGCGAAAATTCCTTTAGCTGAAAGTGCATTTTCTCCAATCTTGCATCGGCCGTATCTCCTCCGTCCTAGCTCCGATCGACCTCCCGTTTGATCCCACGTGCTCCTTGTCACCAGTACTTCAATGCCAAGACCTGACAATACAAAGAAAACACCTCCAATAGATATGGAAATGGCCTCAAAGTGGCAACCGGGCAACAAAAGGACACTTAGCACAAAACTTCAATAAAAGCATATTAAGCATGGCATTTAAGGATCAAACACGAGCATTTCATAGGTCAATCGAGGACTTAAAATGCACTAAATATAATCACATCAACCGCCAAACCAGGCATCTGATGTCGCGATACTTAGACTTGTTGGTGACAAATGACCCACCCTTGCCCGTGAGATCCTGCCACGTTCTAGTGTTGTTTGCAGTTTTGTCGACTCCCGATTCCTTAATCTTGAAAACTCTGAGATCCGCGGACTGGTAAATCCCCAACAACCTTCCAAATGAGCATAGGACTCATGGAAAAGAACTCCTCCCAAGAGAAACTGGATGTGCCTCGTATATGTATCCTTTACTCTCGGGTTCAAACTGAATGTACTCCATAACTCCTGGAGAGGTAGAAGAGGCGCGGGGTCTGCCACCTGAATTAGTCTCAGCAAGTCGGCGCGACTCAGCCGATGAACAAGCAGCTCATGGAACTCCGGACGTTGCTCCCTAATGCCCTCAAAATCAACCCTCACCCCCGGTGTGGGTTTGAGGTGGTGAATCTGCCAGTAAGCTGTCCAGTGGGTGATATCTGGAAGGCCATCAATGAACCGCGAAAGGCCAGGTATGCTCCCTCTGGCTGGTGGTGGATCATTAGGACCCGGAAGAGGCACCAGACTGAATGGTTGGCGAGGTTCCTCCTCGTCAGCTGAGATGTTGCCCGCATTCCGCGCGGCAGATTGCCCGTGTCCGGAGGAGCTAGCCATAGTGTGCAACTCAAACAACACCCAATAAGACACGCGATAGACTTAACAAAAATTCGAGCATTATGACGGCAAGTTATCGAAGATCAGGACAAAACAAGTTCATCAATTATAAGCAACACAACCATCATATAAATCCCATAGAATAACTAGCTACCACCAAGTGAAGAATTGAAACAAATTCGCACAAGTATTCATCAATCCCTCTGTGAACATCGGATAAACATTCAAGGCATAATTTCACCCTCACAAGAAAATCACAATTACAACGATCAAGGGAGCCACAACAAGATTATAAAGCAGGAATCATGACGAAGAAACCCCACACTTAGAGCATGAACCCACTAAGCACTTAAAGTTTCAAGCATTTACCGAATTAAGCCTCAAATCAATGTTATACGTCATCCAATTCACTTCAAAATGCAACCACAGTATCACAACACAACCAATTTCATCAAGGATTACTCAATTTAGAAAACCCCCAAATTTAGGAATTTCGGTATAGGCAAGTAGCCTAAAACACGCAATTCACCAAGCAAACGTAGTTCAAACAACCCACGATTCAAAATGCAGCTATCCTAGATGATCAATTTCAATAATCCATGCTCAATTTAACCAAACCCCAAATTTCAAAAATTAGGGTTCTTAGCTCTAAAACCACCAAGCCGAAAATTTCAATGAAACTGAACAAAAATTGGTGAAATAGATTCGTGGTGAAGTGTAGAGTAACATACCTCAAAGTGGTGATAGCAAATTCCTCAAGAAAATCGACGAACGACCCGAAAACACCAAAACTAGGTTTTGGTTCGAACCTTGCTCAAATCTTAACCAAATCAGGAGAAAATTGGTTGGGGATGGGCGGATTTTAGTAGGGAATGAGGAGAGGTGAAAATTTTGGTATGGGTTCGAGAAAATCGGTGGGATTGGGTCGATTTTTCGAAGAACACAAGTTGGAGGAGGTTTTGCTCTTGCTGAATTTTGAAGAGAGAGAATGAGAAAATGGGCTTTCATCCGAAAATGCTAAGAAAAAGAGGGGGAAACGTGTTTCTGAAGGGGAAAAGTGCGCCTGGCACTTTAAAAAGTGCCCCGGCGCACAACACCCCCAGAAAGGCGCACTTTTTGTGTTTTCGGGCGAATGTTTTGAAAATTAATTGCAAAGTGCGCCTAGCACTTCAAAAAGTGCGCCAGCGCACATTTGCTTCTGAAACCCGCATTTTTTGAATATTCCGCCGAGAGTTTTGAAATTTAATTGCAAAGTGCGCCTGGCACTTCGAAAAGTGCGCCGGCGCACATTTGCCTAAAAAATCCACACTTTTTGACCTGCTACTCGGAAAAATCAATTAAATCATGAAAAATTCGCCTAAAATCCGAGGTTTTAAAATGACCAAATCACAAAATTTAACTCTCAGGGACTGACACACACACAAAATTGACACCACGACTCTACCACGGACTCGACTCAATAAATTTAAAGACTCCAGACTCGGGTTGCCTCCCGAGAAGTGCTCTCGTTTTACGTCTTTGAGCTAGACGATACCTGGTTTACAGTGCCTCGAGACTAAACTCCTTTGCCACACCAACGAATGCCCCAGCTACATATGGCTTCAGACGATGGCCATTCACCTTAAAGGGTTCTTCTCCGGCCTTGAAAATCTCCACAGCGCCATGAGAAAGGGCTTTAGAAACCATGAATGGACCCATCCAACGGGATTTCAGCTTGCCCGGAAAAAGATGTAGCCGTGAATTGTAAGGAGCACTTGATCCCCTTTTTTGAACTCCTTGTTCCCTCGCAAACCTGAATCATGGAGCTTCTTAGTTCGCTCCTTGTATATATTCGAGCTCTCATAAGCTCGATCTCTCCACTCCTCAAGCTCTAACAGCTGCAATTTTCTCTCTTCACCTGCAAGACTAGCACCCAGGTTCAGTAGCTTAAGGGCCCAGTAGGCTCTATGCTCGAGCTCTACTGGCAGATGACACGCTTTCCCATATACCAGAAAATATGGGGAGGTACCTATAGGCGTTTTAAACGCCGTCCTATATGCCCAAAGCGCATCATCAAGCTTGGTGGACCAATCCTTAGAGGATTGATCGACGGTTTTCTCAAGAATCCGTTTCAATTCTCGGTTTGACACCTCGACTTGACCACTCGTTTGAGGGTGATAAGCCATGGACAAACGATGGGTAACACCAAACTTCTGGCACACCTTATCAAATTGACCTTGAAAATGAGTTCCACGGTCACTAATGATGGTTCGAGGTGCACCAAAACGAGAGAAAAGTTTCTTAAGGAACTTTCCAACAACTCGAGCATCGTTAGTGGGGAGAGCTTGAGCTTCTACCCACTTCGATACATAATCCACAGCCACGAGTATGTACTTGTTACCAAAAGAAGGATTGAAAGGACCCATAAAATCGATCCCCCACACATGAAAGATTTCAACAACCACAAAAATTTGTTAAGGCATTTCATCTCGTTTAGAAATCTTACCTGCTCGTTGGCACGCATCGCATGCCTTGATGAAATCCTGGCAATCCTTAAAGATAGTAGGCCAGAAGAATCCAGCAGCCAAGATCTTCCGAGCAGTTCGGTTCGCTCCATGGTGGCCACCGACAGGTCTAGAATGGCAATGCTCCATTATATCTCCAGCCTCCGCTAGAGTTACGCACCTCCGGATGATGTCATCAGAGCCAATCCGAAACAAATAAGGATCATCCCAGAAGTACTTCTTAACCTCTGTAAAGAACTTCCTCCTTTCTTGACGGGAGAAGTCCGTCCTTACTTCACCAGTGGCCAGATAATTAGCGAGGTCTGCAAACCAAGGACCCTCTGCCTCTTTTATCATTATAGCAAATAGGTGTTCTTCCGAGAAAGTTTCCTGGATCGCTAAATTATCGTCAGAACTCTGCTCGTGCTCCTCCAATCGTGACAAATGATCCGCAGCCACATTCTCCGACCCCTTCTTGTCTTGGATCTCAAAATCAAACTCTTGCAAGAGAAGAATCCAGCGGATGAAACTTGGCTTAGCATCCGCCTTGCTCATAAGATATCGGATAGCTGCGTGATTTGTGAAGACAGTAATTTTAGCAAAAAAGAAGATAGGAGTGGAACTTATCAAAGGCAAAGACTACCGCTAACATCTCCTTCTCGATAGTTGTATAATTCCGTTGAGCTTCATTCATTGTCTTGCTGGCATAATAGATAGGTTTGAACCTCTTCTCAATCCGCTGCCCCAAGACCGCTCCAACGGCATAATTGCTCGCATCACACATAAGCTCGAAGGGCAGTTCCCAATTCGGAGCTACAACTACAGGCGCTGAAACAAGCTTATTCCTCAGAGTCTCGAAAGCTGTCATGCACTTCTCGTCGAAGAGGAAAGAAACCTCTTTCTCTAGTAATCGAGTCATAGGCAAGGTGATTTTAGAGAAATCCTTATAAACCGCCTATAAAACCCTGCATGACCCAGAAAGCTTCTTACTGCTTTGACGGAAGAGGGAGGCGGTAGCTTGGCAATGGTGTCGATCTTCGCCGGATCAACCTCAATACCCTTCTTCGAAACTTTGTGCCCTAGCACAATGCCCTCCGTCACCATGAAATAGCTCTTCTCCCAGCTAAGAGCTAAATTTGTGGCTTCACATCTCTTAAAGACTCTCTCAAGGTTCTTCAAGCCATGTTCAAAAGAATGTCCATAAACCGAGAAATCGTCCATAAATACCTCCACAGCATCTCCAATGAGCTCATCGAAGATACCCATCATGCACCTCTGAAACGTAGCTGGCGCGTTACAGAGTTCAAACGGAATTCTGCGGTAGGCAAAAGTACCAAACGGGCATGTGAAAGTGGTCTTTTCTTGATCATTCGGCACGATGGGAATCTGAAAATACCCGGACATCCCATCCAGGAAACAGTAATACTCATGACCTGCCAAGCGCTCCAACATCTGATCAATGAAAGGAAGGGGAAAATGGTCTTTCCTTGTAGCATCATTTAATCGTCTGTAATCAATACAAACTCTCCATCCGTTAACTGTCCTCGTAGGGATGAGCTCCCCCGCTGCATTAGGAACCACGGTGATGCCTCCCTTCTTCGGAACACAATGAACCGGACTCACCCAGTTACTATCAGAGATGGGATAAATAATCCTAGCATCCAGAAGCTTGATCACTTCCTTCTTTACAACCTCCATCATGTTTGGATTAAGACGTCGTTGAGGTTGTCTAATAGGTCTCTGGTTCTCCTCAAGGAAGATGTGACCCTCCAAGCATGATGTGGGAAGGATGAATTCCCTTTATATATGTCACCCTCCAAGCAATACCACGCACATGCCTCCTAAGAAATCGTATGAGCTCATCCTTCTGCGGTTGAGTGAGAGTCGAATTAATTATGACCGGAAGCTTAGAGTCCTCTCCCAGATATGCATACTCTAGGTTTGAAGGCAGATCCTTCAACTCAAGTTCCGGAGCTTCTTCATATGAAGTCAAAAGTCGACGCTCCGGTGGCGGTGTTAAAGCAGTTTGCGGAACCTGGTCCACATATTCCTCTTCTTCATAAATGCTCATAGATGCTACCTGTACATCCCGAATTGTTCCTGCATCAACAAACTGACCAGAAACAATACACTTCTCTAGCGAGTCTTCACTCACTAGGTTAGTAAAAATAGAGGTAGAAAACACAGTTACAGTTTCTTCAACAGTACACAAGTCATCGTAGTGGTGAGGAAATTGAATGCTATTATCTAGACGAAATGTAGCATGCTCTTTTCCTACCCTAAGAGTTATAGTACCTCCTAGCACATCTATGAGGAAACCTGCTGAATACAAGAATGGACGACCAAGAATCAACGACATATCAGCATGAGCATCAATCACGACAAAATCAGTAGGAAACTTGAATGGACCAACTTCAAGAATAACATCTTCTAAAATACCCCTAGGTACAGCAGAAGATTTATCAGCTAATTTTACGTTCATGCGAGTTGGTTTATGGTGAACGTGTCGTTGTGATGTGTTCAACCAAATAACTACTAATGCTAAGAAAAAGCGTATAGCAGATCGTATTCGACTCGAGGTTTCTTCTAATCGACTACTTTGAAGAAGCTGGCAAATTACTCAGGTTAAAACACGTTGTGCGTGGTGTGAGTTCCACGACTTCTAATCTATTAAGCAAAGGAAAATAAAAGGGAGAAAGATTAAAAGATTGACTAACGGGAAGATAGACGAACTTAGATTTCGAATCCCCCTTAGATCACCAGAGCAACGGCAATCACAAGATCAGCGGTTTTCAATTCTAATTCAATCGGTTTCTATACACCACCATAACTCCTTACCCTTAGGTTTAAGACCGGCGAACGTTCGCTCTATCCATTCTAACTACCAAGATTAATTAGCCGCCCGGGTACGGTCGCCTCTCGCAACGACTTAATTAATTGGTGTGATTACTAGTGATTAATGAGTTACTCTTGAAGCGGATTAACCCTAACCGGTTCCTACGAAAGGCACACTCCAATTATAAGGTTAATTGTTCAATTCGATGTTCTAAAGTAAGGCGAGCGTTCGCTTCTATCCTTAGCTTAACAAGAATCTAATCTAGGTGATCAATCCAGACAAGAAACATGAACAATGAAGAACGAATCAAACATGCAAAGAGAAACTGATTGAACTTCGAATCTAATTACCGCCGATCCATGACCGCTTTAAAGCCCTGGGTCACTTAGGGTTCATCTAATCTAAGCTCTACAAGTTCAGTTACTCATATCAGATACAAGAGAATCGAAAGCAATCAAGGAATACATCTCAGGTAGGAAGAACAGAGAAAAACTGCAAAACCTAATTTGACGAATCTGTGAAGCTTCAATCTCCTGGATCTTCGACTTTAAGCTCCGAGTTCTCCAAGGTGGAAGGATGGCGTCACGATCTCTCCACGGATCTTCGAACTCTCTAAACTCTATCTATCGACCCTAGAGTCGGCTGACTCTCAGAAGTCTGATTTGTCAAAAGATGAATAATGATTGGTTTCTGGGTGATGTCTCCATTCTGGCTGCCGGCTGCTTCTCTTAAATAGGTACGCTTTAGGGTTTCCAATACAGCGCCGGATTTGGAGGATATTTTCGGCGAAAATATCAAATAATTTTCGCCGAAAAATTTAGTTCAATTCCCCTGTTTGATTTCTTCAAGGATTTTCGGCGAAAACTTAAGGAAGTTTTCGCCGAAAACTTTAGTGTAAATCAGCTCATTCCGTCTGTGGGTTTCCTGAAGGTGTTTTCGCCGAAATCCTCATAATATTTTCGGCGAAGATATTGTGCTGGGCAGTTGGATCTTCGGTTCTGATTCTGGTTCGATTCCGGTTCACTCCTTGAGGTCTTGAACACGTCCGTGGCTACGTAAATGACGACAAAAATCTGTGCTATCACAAAAACACTAGAAAACCATCAAATTGACCCAAAAAGGGCCAAAGTAACCAAATCGGTAGGAAATAGGGTAGTTGAGTGAATATTCGATATTCTACCCCTAAAACCACGTTTCAAGCAAGGAAATGTCGCTTAAATGAGGCTGAAAATCACGTCAAATCGAGTGTCATCAGTTTAAAATCAAGCATTCCTATATTAGAAGCTAAGCTATATGACATGACATTGATGCTAGCTCCTAGATATGCTAAACCACGTCCAACACGGAAAGTACCAATGCGACAAGGTAGAGTGAAAGAACCTGGATCGCGGCGCTTAATAGGAAGCTTATTTAGCACAATGGTAGATACCTCCTCATTAAGCTCCAGGTCTTCAAATAGCTCCGGGAAGTTCGCTTGTTCTTCCTCCGTGAGAGCTAAAAGTTCTTGCAACTTCAACTTGTTGGTGGCTAGCATCTTCATGTACTTGGCAAACTTCAGCATCGTCACAATCATCTCCTTCATCGACATGTCAACGTGAACCCTGTTCAGCATCTTCAGGAATAGCTGGTATTGAGCATCGTAGAGATCCTTATTAAGCCTGGCAGGATAAGGTGCCTTAGGCTTGTGAGGGTTAGCAATCAGTATAGGAGATGAGGGAATAACCGGTATCTCTTCCTTATCTGGCTGCTGAATTTGTTCCTCTTCCTCCACGTCTTCTTCTTCAATGAGATGAGGGGGAGGAATTAGAGTTGGCACCTACTTCATGGGAATATCTGTCAGCTTCTTCCCGCTCCTACAAAAAACAGGGGAGTTGGCGTCGGTTGAAACGAAAGTGGATAGCGTCGGTCGGTCAAAGACCGACACAAAATACAATGTGCGTGTTGACCCGTGTATATGGCGTCGATTGTTAAAGGTCCGACGCTAAATGTGCAAACCTAGCCCGACGCTAAATACACATTCTGACCAGATTTGCTGGTCGAACCAACGGGTAAGATGGCGTCGGTTTTGAGAAAGTAATTGGCGTTGGCTATTAACCGACACTATTTACACGGGTAAATAGCGTCGGTCGATGACCGACGCCAAATACAGTTTATATAAAATGTCCTAATCGACGAAACCAACTCATCTGTGCATAACCTTCGCCGATCTCTCTCTCCGGAAACGAAACCCTCGCCGCCGCTCTCTTTGCCGCTCGTCTCGCCACCGGTCAGACGCCGCTGCTGGCACGCTGCCGGTCAGACGCCACCGCTCACACGCCGCCGCTCTCCTCTCCAATTTCTCTCTCCGGTCAGATCTTGTAAGTTTGATGAAAGTTTTGTTCTTTGATTTGTTTGTGATATCTTGCTTCCTAAGGTTGTGTAGCAAAGCTTGGTTCTTTGTTGGTATGCTAGTATGTGTGTTTCGTTTGGGTTGGGTTGATTTCAGGTCTAAGATTCGAATTTAGGGCGTTTGTGGATCTTGGGGTTTGCTGGTGGGTTTTGGAGAATTCGGGATATAGGGTGTGTTTTCGAGTTGTTAATGTTTGGATGAATGATTTTGAATATGATATATGAATGTCTGGGGTTTGTGTCGATTTTGCTCATTTTTCATATTGAATTTAAAATTCTGCCCTAGGTTTTTGTTGTTTGTATGGTCAGATGGTTTGTCGAATTAATGAAATTGTGGTTTGTCTGGTCAGATGTTGTACAATCTCCATTACTAGGAGCTCCCACTCAAGCATCAGTTCTCGTACTTAGAAGTCTACAGGTCAGTAATCTGAATGAATTTATGATTGAACTCTCTCCGACTCGATGCTCTGATTGAATTTCTGATGTTCTGATTGAATTTATGTTTAACTGCTGTTTGGTAATGAATTTTTTATGTTCTGCTTGAAGGTAGACACACAATCAGAAGCTTTGAAAGCCTACTGCTCTCTTCTTCTTCTTCTGACAAGGTATGTTGTCTTCATAGTGAATTAATATTTTTATGATTGTGTACCTTCAAAGGAATGTCGTATTCATTGTTTTATTCGGAATGTCGTTTAATGTGGATGAGAAAGTTTATGAATAATCTTGGTGGTGTTGAATGCGATTTTCTTGCGGACTATAATTGGTGTTTAATTGTGTGTTCAATGGGATTTTCTAATTGGTGTATAATGCCTGTTCATATCCATGGATCTAATATTTTCTTATAACCGGTTAAGATTAGTTTCTTATAACCTGTTAAGATTAATTTCTACTAATGTTAGTTTGTTAGTAGTTCATCATTAGCTGTAATTATGATTAGTGTGATTCAACCTGTTAAGATTAGTTTATAAATTTTGAGTAATTTTAATTATAGCTAATTATATATAGCTAATTTGTAGGAAAATGTATGCTTGCCTATGTCTCTAATAATTGATAATTTCTTATAACATGTATGCCTATGACTATTATAAAATGTAAGCATATATAGTGATAATTTCTTACAAAGACTAGTTAATAGTGTATTCTTAGCTTAGCTACTTATTCGGGACTTTATAGTATATCCTACAACATATTATCTTTTTGATTACGTTAATTAATGTAGATTAGGATTTCCACCGCTGAACACTTCTGCTATAAACTAAATCAGGTAGATCCCAATGGACAAATCTTGGATATACAAACCGAGATTGTCACCGGAGTATATGGCTGGCTTAGAAAGCTTCTTGAATTTTGCTTTCTCCAATAACAATGGAGGGGAACAAATTCTCTGTCCATGTCCAAAATGTGGATTTAAGAAATGGCTATGTAGGGATGTGTTTACGAACATTTACTTCAAAAGCCATTTCCTCAAGGCTATAGTATTTGAGATCGACATGGAGAACGTAATTTCGCATCGTCTTCTGGGATTAATCCACCTACAAGGGTTCATAACTATGATCCTACAGGATCCCTCCGTGCAATGATTAATGATGCTTTTGGTGTCGTTACTGAGGAGGTGCCCACTGATGCTTTTGGTGTCGTTACTGAAGGTATAAACGAGGAGGATCAAATGAATGAAGATAATGGTCCCATGCTCAAATACAGTAACATGAACATCCCTAATGACATGGAGGAGCCAGTTGATGAGCCGGTAGAGGAGAATATTAATTTGATGGATTTACTAAAAGATGGGGAAACAGCATTATACGAAGGATGTACAAAGTTCTCAAAACTATCCTTCATTTTAAGGCTTTATCATATCAAGGGGATGCATAACATCAGTGACAAAGCAATGTCGATGATTATTGAGTTGTTGCACGAAGCTTTTGGGTTTGCCAACATACCACCAACAGGATACAATGCGAAGAAAATGATAAAAAATCTTGGTCTGGGGTACACTAAGATTGATGCCTGTGCGAATGATTGTATGTTGTATTGGGGGAATTCCTTGAAAGAGACTGTTTGCAGAATTTGTCAGCAGTCTAGATACAAGGATGATGGTGGTGATGGTGGTGATGAGGTAGTTGCTGGAAGTAAGAAGACACGAAAGGCGATGAAAATATATCGCTACTTTCCTCTAATTCCAAGACTGAAAAGATTGTTCATGTGCCCTACAACAGCTGAGAGCATGGTGTGGCATTCTACAGAGAGAAGTACTGATGGAATGTCACGACATCCACGAGACGGTCAAGCGTGGATTGACTTTGACACTAGGTATCCTGAGTTCGCTTTAGATCCTAGAAATATTAGATTTGGTCTGGCTACTGATGGTTTCAATCCTTTTGGGAATATGAGCCTTAGTCACAACACTTGGCCAATTATACTTATGCCGTACAACACGCCTCCTTGGGAATGTATGAAATCAACAGGTATGATGTTGTCTAGTATAATTCCAGGAAAGAAAGCTCCTGGAAATGATATCGATGTCTACCTGCATCCTTTAATTGATGAGCTAAGAATGTTGTGGGAAGGCGTAGAAGCATATGATGCAGTGAAGAAAGAACCATTTCTGTTGAGGGCAGCTTTAATGTGGACAATAAGCGATTTTCCTGGACTTAGTTTATTATCTGGGTGGAACACTTATACAGGTCAGGCTTGCCCCACTTGTAATTTCGACCAAGAACCGTTACGTTTGGCGGGAAGTGGGAAAAATTGTTTCATAGGAAGTCGGCGTTTCTTACCTGCAAAACACCCTTTTCGTTTGCAGAAAACCAAATTCAATGATGACATTGATTTAAGGGAGCCGACCAAACTATTATCTGGCACTGAAATTCTGAGCCAAGTTGAGAACATCAATGTCACTTTTGGAAAGACGAATGAGAGTGACAAAGGTGGACCAGCTAAGAAGAAGTTAAAAAGTGATGGAGGAAACAAAAAGAAGGCAGAACAGTGGAAGAAGAAGAGTTGTTTCTTCCAGTTACCTTATTGGGAGTTCAATAAGTTGCGACACAATCTTGATGTTATGCACATAGAGAAGAATGTGTGCGATAATCTTTTATACACTTTAATAAACGAGAAAGATCGAAGTAAGGATCACCTGAAAGCAAGGATGGATTTGAAGATAATGAAAATTAGAAGGGACCTCTGGCCAAGACAAGATGGGAAAACTTGTCCAGCGGCTATATACACAATGGGCAAAAGGGAAATCCAAACAATGCTCGAGACCTTGAAGGACCTTACAGTACCAGATGGATACTCGAGCAATATATCTCGTTGTGTTGATGTGGAAAACCGCAAGATATTAGGGTTGAAAACACATGACTGTCATATCTTAATGCATGAACTACTACCATTGTCCATTCGAAACGTATTGCCATTGCAAATATCCTCAGTAATAGTTGAATTCAGCTCATGCTTGAAGCAAGTATGCTCGAAAGTGGTTCATATTGATGGGTTAGATGCACTCGAAAAATGGATTGTCGTAGCTTTGTGTCGTTTGGAGATGTTATCCCCCCATCCTTTTTCACAGTAATGGTCCATCTAGTGGTTCATTTGGTTGAAGAAGTTAGACTAGGAGGACTAGTCTATTACCGTTAGATGTATCCTATAGAAAGGTATGATTACAATCAGTTACTCTGTTATGCAATCATTCACAGTGATATAGTGGAGAAGGGATGGTGTGTTTCTATACATATCAAACCTAGAGAAGTGTATGACATGGGCGAGCACGAAGGAAGCTCCGTTCATGAATCTGATATGCTTGTGAATCCAGAGTTTTCAGATTTTGATAATGCCACTGTTGTACCCCTAACCAGGCCTGGAACTGCAGAGTTTGATGATTAATTAGGGTTCGTTAATTACATTGTTTACAAAGTTATTAAACTCTAAATAATGATTGCATGTTTGACTTAATTCGGTTTGTTTTTTTTATGCAGACATGGCTTCTGCACATAGAGATAAGTGGGAGGTTGAGCTAGTTGATTCTGCTGGAGTTAAGACTGTAGATGAGGTATCCGGGAGCCAGTTGTTGAGCCGCCTTCGAGATGGTAAGAAGGTTGTCATCCCTTTTAGCCGCCTAGGACCTGAGGGTATTGGTCCAGCTTCGTTGTTGGGCGGGTTCTTAGGTGCGCTGGCTAAGGATCACAACTACATTCCGATTACATATGAGTCGTGGGAGAAAGTAACAGATCAAGAGAAGAATGATTTGATGGAGATCGTATGGGTAAGTGATGAACTCTAAAATTGTTCACCTTTAGTCAATTAGTTTGAGTCGAATACTATTAATGAATTGATAATGAATTTAATGCAGCAATGTATTGTGATTGAGCCGCCAGAGATGAAATCATTGGCCAGTTCTTACATCTTGACAGATTTAAACAAGAAGTGGCGGGACTTCAAAACCAAATTGTGGACCGGACATGCGGTTAACACGCTTAAGGCAAAGATGAAGAAGGATGCTGAAGCGGCTGGCGAGGAGTTCGACAAGGGCGAGTTTGTGGTGCCTACGAGGGTGTGGGCACTAGAGCACAAGCCGTCTAGGATCCCTCCTCCTATGTGGGCACAGTTCGTGGATCTGAGACTGCGGCCGGATATGGTGGTAAGCAGAGTTGAAATTGGAAATGAGTTAAAAGTATTTTATGACTTTGATTCTGTTGCAATACTGATATGGATTGAATGTTCAAATTGCAGGAGTTGGCTCGCAAGAACTCTGTCGCTAAGACGAACCATAAGTCACCCCACACTGGAGGTTCGAAGAAGCTGCGGGTTAGAGGGTTTGAGTTGGTAATAATCCAGATTTAATTCCTAGTTATTTATGTCTTTATGTTTATAGAAAGTTACTAAACATGTTTAGTTCGTGTACAAGTAGGCAAAAGAACGGGGGAGGGTGCCATCTAGAGCTGTATGCTATCACTCACACGAGGAAGGACAACACTTACACCGATCCTAACGTGGTAAGTCCTGTTTCATCTATATGAAGTGGTGTGTATCTAATCAGATTAGGGGTTTTTAATTTTTTTCTTTTCATTTCAATGTGTAGCCTCAAATTCTAGAGTACACACGTGATCCCTCTGTCCCAATAGAGCCTTCAGTGAACGATGCACTAGGCCTGGTCTACCCGAAAGAGCATAGTGGTCGGGTTCGCAGGCTCGGATCTGGTGTCACCCCCTCTATGGTATGTATTGTTGTATAACTTGGAAATTATTTTAAACTAACATTTAAATAGTAATTTTCTGATTATCTGTACTTTCCATGTAGGTTAATATGAGTAGGAAGCGTGGTGGAGCTAGTCAGAGTAGTAGTTCAGCTACTACTACTCATGTCTTCGGTCTTTGTCCTGCTGAGGATCGTATGAGGACGCTGGAGGCTGAGGTTCAGCGACTGAGCGGGCTCGAGGCTGAGGTTTTGCACCTCAGCCAGTTGGTTGCAGATAGAGGTTCATCATCCACGAGGACGGGGAAGGAGAAGATGAGACCAGATGATCAAGCAGACGAGGATGAGGGGTTGTATGAGACCGATGATGATGAGGATGCGACTGATGATGAGGAGGATGACCCGATGATGAGTAGATAGGACTAAACACTTAGATTTAGTTGTGTTGCTTATTTAGTTTTGGATGATGTTATTTACACATGTTGGATGTTTTATCGGTATATTAGTTGTTTTAGTAATATTTAGTTTTAGATTTCCCGTTTGTGATGGGTTGTCGTGAAAATGGGATAGCAAAAAATGTGCTTTGTATGCAGGTTTTGGCACTAGAAGATTATGAGAATGATAAGAAAGCAGGGAAATAGGTGTATTGTAATCTGTAAATGGCGTCGGTCAATAACATTTAGCGTCGGTCATGCCCGACGCTAAATCTACCCATAAATTTGCGTCGGACATTAACATTTAGCGTCGGTCATTCTTGACGCTAAATGGAACCATAATTTGGCGTCGGCTGAAAGTATTTTGCGTCGGTTCTGATCGACGCAAAAATCCCTAAACTAACCCGACCGGTTAACCGATCCGTGGGTTGCTTGACCGATACTGCGTCGGTTGGATTTTATTTGGCGTCGGTTATAGTTTCGACGACGCTAACATTTAGCGTCGCGGTTATTCGCGTCGATTGGACCGACCGACGCAACGTGTATTTGGCGTCAGCTATGACCGATGCTAAAAACCCGGTCTAACCTACGCGAAATGTATTTTTTTTTGTAGTATCCTTAAGCAGATTTGTGATTTCTGCCACCTGATTCGCAAGCTTCTGAAGAGAAGAGTCGTGGTGTGAGATGTCCATCTTGTTTGATTGGGTTTCAGCAAAAATCTTGTCCAACATGATCTCAGAATAGGTCTTAGGCGCAGAAGAGCTCGAACCACCATTGTTGTTCTGATTCTGGTTCTGGTTCTGGTTCTAGTTCTAGTTCTCGCTCTGGTTCTGGTTCTGATTGTTATTCCAGCCTCCTCTGTTCTGCCATTGGGAATTCTGATTTTGATTCCCATTATACCTTTGGTAACCCCCTTGATTTCCTCCCTGAAACTGATTCTGATTCTGGTTGTTGTTCCAGTTCCCTCTGCTCTGCCATTGGGAGTTTTGATTCTGGTAACCATTGGAATTTCTGAAATTGTTGTTCTGGTTCTGGTAATTCCCCTGGTTCTGTCCACCAACATAATCAACCTCCTCTTGTTGTTGGTCTAGGTTACCCTCAATCTTCCAATTACAACTCTTGGCTGTATGATCTAGACCACCACAGCTTGAACACGGGGCGGTGACTGCTGCTACAGTCACCGCCATAGAAGCAGAGGGAGGAGTGGTTCTTGAAAGCATCTTGAACCCTGGCGGTGGAGCTGAAGGAACACCCGTGCGGGAGCTATCTGAGCTCTTCCCAACTCATGCTTCAACCTCTGTACTTCCATCTCCAGAGTTGAGTTATCCAACTCCAACTGACTTCTAACAATATCCACTGGTGCTGGAACTGTGGGAACAGGGTATGATGAATCAATGGAGAACCTCTTAATCTCTGAATGTCTGCTGTCCAGCTTCACTGGGTTAACTTGCATGAGAGATTTGATTTTCATGGCAAAACTCTTGCAAGCATCCAAGGCCGCGGTTGCGGTCATGTCGTTCAAGTCCATAGTCAGCTGTAGATTGAACTCCTTTTTCTTCCCATAGTCCAAGCCACGGAAGAATGTAGAGAACTTGTTATAATCATCCCATCCATGGTGAGGACAAGCCCGGAGAAGCCCTAAATATCTCTGCCAAGCCTCATAGAAGTTCTCCTCCGATCCACTCTTGAATCCTGCGATTTGTGCTCTGAGTGCATCTGTTCTAGAAGGGGAGAAGAACTCTTCTAGGAATGCTTTAGCCAGACCATCCCACGTAGTGAAGTGATTCGCAGGATGATCATACAACCACAGTTCTACTTGACCCTTCAGAGTGAAGGGAAAAAGCTGAAGCTTGACTGCATTATGATCCACTTCATTGTTGGAGACTGTATTGAGCCAGCCTCAAGAAGTTCCTCACATGAGCATTCGGGTCCTCATTAACACCTCCAGAGAAAGTGTTCCCGTTTGCTTGAATCATGTTGATCAAGTGAGATGGAATGTGCAGATTCTGAGTTCCCGTGTTGGGAATCTGGATGCTCGAAGATGTCCCATCTATGGTCGCACTACAAAAAAAGAGACGTTTGGCGTCGGTCGGTAGGAAAGAATTTAGCGTCGGTCGACAGATAACCGACGCTAAACCCTTGACTCGCGTTTGACCGAGGGTTTAGCGTCGGTCATACACCGACCGACGCTAACATCTATCAAAAAAGCGACGCTAAAATTGATTCCGGGCCAAACCGGCGGTGCAAACCAGTCATTATTTGGCGTCGGTTGGTATAATGGGCTTAGCGTCGGTTCCAACCGACGCTAAACACACGGGAATTTCGCGTCGGCCCAATGTCCAATTTAGCGTCGGTCAGCGACCGACGCTAAATTCCCAAGCTATAAAAACCCTGGACGGACGAGCCAGAATCATTTGTGCAGTTTGCAACTCCTCTCAATTCTCTCAACTCTCTCCACTCTCTCAACTCTTCTAAGGTATGTAGTTTGTTTTTTCATATTGTTGTATTTAGTTAGTGAATTAGTTAGTTATTGGATTTTAGGGTTAGTAGTTAGTTTGTTAGGTTGTGAACTAATGAATTATGATTTTGATATTATTATCTAGTTAGTGAAATAATCTATTTCAGAATAAGTGTGCATTATTAGTTAGTGAGTTAAATTGTGTTTATTTTGGTAGGCGTAATTTCGTTTGAGCTAGGAGCAGCGGTGACGCCGTCTCTTCGTTGTTTTCTCTTCTTCGGTAGTAGGTATGTATATATTAATTTTGCAATTGTGTCGTCTCATTGTTTTTTTTTAGGATTATTATGCTTACTGATTACTAATTGTGTCGTACATTTATCAGTGACCGTCTTTCTTCTATCCTCATTTCTCCTTGTTTCGCGTCTCATCCCAGGTGTACGGTATGCATTCTTTTAACTATGTTATTAGCTTCTTGCTATGTTCATTTGCTATGTTCATCTTGTTAAAATGATATGTTATTACATTGCTATGTTATTAATCTTGCAATTAAAGTGTTATTGTATGAGTTAGTTTTCTCAGTAATTTGCCATGTCATTAACTAATTGGTACTTTATTATGAGTCAACATAATTATAATTATATTGCATATCCCATTGTTACCTAATATAATCTTTGCTGTAGATATCTAATAGCTATTCCAATATAGCTATATAGTTAACTGATAGATATTACGATTTAACTTTCTAATTAATTTCATCACCTACACTAAATCAGGCATCTTCCAAATGGATAAGTCTTGGATAACCAAGCATCGGTTGTCACAGGAGTATAGGGATGGAAATCTTTTTGAATTTCGCTTTCGCGCATAATCATGAAGGAGAGCAAATAATTTGTCCGTGTCCAAAATGTGGATTCAAGAAATGGCTGTATAGGGATGATGTATACGAACACTTGCTTCGCAAGCCATTTCCCACAACATACACTGTTTGGTATCGACATGGAGAGCGCCTTATTGCTGAATCTTCTCAGAGTGCAAATGCAGTAGTGCAAAACTATGAGCATACTAGAGCATTTCGAGATCTGGTTAATGATGCTTTTGGTGTTATTCCAGAGGAGGTCACTAGTACAATACAAGCCTCTGAAGATATTGTTATTGGTAATGAAGTAGAAAATGTTCTAGAAGATGATATGAACACTGTATTTGAAGATCACCCCATTGGAGAGGATGACATGAGCTACCCGAATGACACAGAGGAGCCGGATGAGACCAATGTCAACTTTAGGGATTTAATGAAGGATGGAGAAACACCCTTATATGAAGGATGTACAAAGTTCTCAAAATTATCTTTCATCTTGAGGCTTTATCATATCAAGGGAATGCACAACATCAGCGATAAAGCAATGTCGTTGATCATTGAGTTGTTGCATGACGCTTTTGAGTTTGCCAACATACCGAAATCGGGATATGGTGCAAAGAAAATGATCTCAAAATTTGGAATGGGGTACACGAACATTGATGCATGTGAGAATGACTGTATGCTGTTCTGGGGGAATGATATAGAAGAGAGTGTTTGTAAGATTTGCAAGCAGTCCAGATACAAAGATGATGGGCATGAGGGTGTAAGTCAAGAACATAAGAAAAAATGAAAAGCGATGAAAACATATCGCTACTTTCCCTTGATTCCGAGGTTGAGAAGGTTATTTATGTGTCCTACAACAGCTAAGAGTATGGTGTGGCATTCTACAGAAAAGTTAGTGACGGAATGGCAAGGCATCCACGAGATGGAGAAGCGTGGATAGACTTTGACAATAGATACCCTGATTTTGCATCTGATCCTAGAAATATACGCCTTGGTCTTGCTACTGATGGCTTCAATCCATTTGGGAATATGAGTCTTAGTCATAGTACGTGGCCTATTATTCTTATGCCATAACACGCCTCCATGGGAATGCATGAAATCAACAGGTATGATTTTGTCAAGTATCATCCCTGGAAAGAAAGCCCCTGGCAATGATATTGATATCTACCTACAACCTTTAATCAATGAGCTCAAAATTTTGTGGGAAGGTGTAGAAGCATACGATGCAGCCAAAAAGGAGGTATTTCAATTGAGAGCTTCCCTAATGTGGACTATTAGTGATTTTCCCGGACTGTCCGTATTATCTGGTTGGAACACTTACACAGGGCAAGCTTGTCCAACTTGTAATTTCGACCAAGAACCGTTACGGTTGGGAGGCAGTTTGAAAAACTGTTTCATAGGAAGTCGACGGTTTTTGCCTGCAAATCATCCTTTCCGACAACAAAAGTCTAAATTCAATGGTGATGTCGATTTCAGAGAGCCAACCAAACTATTATCTGGCTCTGAAATACTGAAACAGGTGGAGAATGTCACTGTCACTTTTGGGAAGACGAGTGATAGTGAGAAGGGTGCACCGCCAAAGAAGAGGTCTAGAAGTGATGGAGGGAACAAAAGGCAGACAGAACAATGGAAGAAGAAAAGTTGCTTCTTTCAATTGCCTTATTGGGAGTTCAATAAATTGCGACACAATCTCGATGTTATGCACATAGAGAAGAATGTGTGTGACAATATTCTTTACACTTTGATAAATGACAAAGATCGAAGTAAGGATCATCTGAAAGCAAGGATGGATTTGAAAATCATGAAAATTAGAAGAGAGTTATGGCCAAGACCAGATGGAAGAACTTGTCCATGCAGCTATATACACAATGGGTAAACGAGAAATTCAAACAATGCTAGAGACCTTGAAAGATATTTCCGTACCAGACGGATACTCTAGCAACATATCCCGGTGCGTTGATGTGGAACACCGGAAGATATTGGGTTTGAAAACTCATGACTGTCATATCTTAATGCATGAGTTATTACCTTTGTCCATTCGGAATGTATTGCCATCACAAGTCTCTTCGGTGTTGGTCGAATTTTGTTCTTGCATGAAGCAATTATGCTCAAAAGTGGTCCATGTTGAGGGTTTGGATACGCTACAACAACGAATTGCTGTAGCTCTGTGTCGTTTGGAAATGATATTTCCACCATCATTCTTTACAGTCATGGTGCATCTAGTGGTTCATTTAGCCGAGGAAGTGAGACTTGGGGGACCAGTCTATTATCGTTGGATGTACCCTATAGAAAGGTACAACTATCAATTTCAATGTTCTGTATTACGCTGTCAATTCCAATAATCTATTCATACTGAACTTGTTCTCTTCATCAGATTTCTTGGGAAGTTAAAATCTTTTGTACGAAATCGTGCACAACCAGAAGGTTCAATTGCTGAACGATGGATTTCTGAAGAAATCACAAATTTCACATCCCTATACTATGATGTTGGAGTCGAGACTAGATTCAACCGTGGATCTCGACTTCATGATCAAGTATTAGAAGATGATTCACGTGATTTGTCCATTCTTCCATCTATTGGGCACAATGTTGGTAGTATAAATTACTTCCGATTGACAGATACAGAGTTGTTACAAGCGCATCGACATGTCCTTATGGGGTCCCAACTAGTCGGTCCATTTCTCAAGTAAGTATAATTCTTATTTGGACTTGTGACATGGTTCGTTATTCAACATGTTTAACGTAGGTGAATTTCAATAAAAATCATTCATTGTCCCGTAGGGAGTTCCAATCTATTACAACACGACGACTTCGAGGAAAATCAACAGCAGAAATTGAGAAAGCTGTCCATAGAGACTTCGTACAATGGTTTCGGAGTCGGGTACGTGCTTGTCTATGTAATTCAGCTGTGATATGGTTGTAAAAAAAATATGAATATACTAATCTTGTCACACACTATTATTTATGTCAATTTAACAGATTCTTGACGATAACCAAGTAGTCCATTCCAAGGATCTAAGAGTGTTAGCTCGCGGTCCTCAACGACCATCAAAAAGATATGTTGCTTATGATGTTAATGGTTATCGGTTTCGCATAGTTGCTCGTGACAATCCCCTCAAAACTCAGAATAGTGGGGTATACGCAACTATGAAACTCATAGTTACGCTAGCTCAGTGGACAATCCACCTCAAACAAGTGAACTGGCGTATTATGGCAAGTTAGAAGACATCATTGAGTTGAATTACTATGGAGAAATCTTCGTGGTGTTATTCAAGTGCAAATGGGCTAATACGCACAATCCTAGATACGTGAAGAAAGATGGATTGGGGTTCACATCCATTAATTTCTCACATTTGCTATATACTGGAACTCGTTTAGACGATGAACCATATATTGAAGCAAAAGATGCTCGAATGGTCTACTACGTTGAAGATACAGTGGACAAAGGATGGTGCATTCCCGTACATATCAAACCCAGAGATGTCTATGACATGGGTGATGAGGAAGGAAGCAATGTACATGAGTGTGAGATGTTTGGAAATCAAGAGTTGTCGGCTTTTGATAATTCCAATATTCTACCCCTAGTTAGGCCCGGAATAATTGCAGAGTTCGATTAGGGTTTGGTAATATATTCATTTAACTTATTATAGTACAAGTTAATCTATTTGCTACGTTTTACACATCTAATCCAATTAAATGTTTTTTGTTATACAGACATGGCTCCTTCAGGAAAGCATGAGGTGGAGCTCATCGATGGACGTGGAGTGAAGACTCTGGTGGACATTCCTAGTAATCAGATGATGAGTCTTCCCGATGGGAAGAAGGTTGTCATTCCTTGGGGTCTTACAGGACCCTTAGGTATTGGTCCAGCTACGATCCTTGGACAGTTCCATGGTCAGCTCTCCAGAGACACCAACCTTCTCCCGATCACATACATAGAATGGCCGAATGTGTCTGATGGTGAGAAGGACGCATTGGTCGCCGCTATATGGGTATGTATAAAATAATATTACTCTCAAACGACCTAGTTATATAAATACTAATGTTTATAAAATTTATTGTTGCAGAAAAGTATTGTCATTGAACCCGAGGAGGCAAAAGATAGAGCTCTTGACTATATCGTGAGTGATATAGGAAAGAAGTGGAGGGATTACAAAACGAAGCTGTGGGCAAGGAAAGTGACTGGGCCGTACAAAAAGTTTTTAAAAGCTGAAGCTACAAAGAACAACCAAGATTTCGACCCAAAAGCGTTTGTGGTGCCGCCGAGACCGTGGGCACTAGAGAGGAGACCTCCTAATGTTCCTGCGCCTATGTGGACGCAATATGTGGACTTGAGGTTGAGTGAGCATATGGTGGTATGTAGCGAAATATATGAATGCTTTTCATTGAAGTAAATTTATTTCCTGATACAAATTTTGTTACTTAAAAATTCTTAATTTGTAGGAGCTGTCTCGGCTTAACTCTTTGAGGAGGGCGGAATACAAATCACCCCACACTGGAGGGTCGAAGAAGTTGAGAGTGAGAGGATCAGAATTGGTAAGAGTTCATCCTAAAATCACCTTATTTAGTTAAATTATTTTAAAAGAAATTTATCATAGCCAGTTTATGCAAGTGTAGGAAGCCGTAACGGGAAAGAGGCCCACGAGAGGTGAGTTGTATGCCATCACTCACAAGAAGAAGGATGGCACATACACCGATCCTAATGTTGTAAGTGACATTTCATGTTTTTTTCCTTCCAACTTTTTGTCATTTCACTTTTCAGAGATTGGTTTGAAAAATGTAATTGGTGGCCACTATGCAGCCTAAGATACTTGAGTTGTTGAACGACCCAACCGTCCCGACTTGGGTAAGTTCTAACGATGCATTGGGGCAAGTCTACCCCACTGAGCATAGTGGTCGAGTTCGAGGATTGGGATTTGGTGCTACACCCACGAAGGTACATATAGTATATTATGATCTGGATTGGTTTCAATTTATATAACACTAACAATTTTAATATTTTGTTGTCTCTTTTTTGTAGGTCAACTTGAGTAAGAAGAAGGGTGCAGCTAGCCAGAGTTCCACGCCATCAGCTACTGCCATGCATGACTTCGGACATTGCCCTGTACAAGGAGAAGTAGCAAAGTTACGGGATGAGGTTCGATTTCTAAAGGAGCAAATTGCACAGTTGGCATCAGGAGCTTCAGGATCCTCCGCTCCGACTAAAGGGAAGGGGAAAGACACCTTGCAGGCGGTGGAGGAGGAGGAGGAAAGTGAGGATGAGGATGAGGAGGAGGAGAGTGAGGGTGAGGGTGAGGATGATGAGTGATGAGGGAGAGTGAATATTTATGCTGATATATTACACGTAGACATATGTAGTTATTAATATTATTAGAATTATACAGTACGTTATGCATATTAGTTATCTATGTCATTGGTTAGTAATGTGTGGTATAATTAGTATTGCATTCCATGAATGAAATTGCGGTTTGCAGGTTTGCAGGTTGGCACTAGAAGAGTATGAGAAAAGGAGCTGAAATGGCCAGAAAATTTTTGACCTGTACAACATATTTAGCGTCGGTCATACTTATTTGGCGTCGGTCAGAACCGACGCTAAAATGACTCGTAAATAGCGTCGGTCATAGGCCATTTAGCGTCGGTTGATAACCGACGCTAACAAGGACGCAGTCAACGCGTGTTTGGTCATCGGTTGACCAATTTAGCGTCGGTTCTTACTTTTAGCGTCGCCTGATGACCGACGCTAAAAATTGGTTTGGTTCTCGGCCGGACTGGTCGGACCAAAATTTAGCGTCGCTTATGAAAAGGATTTGGCGTCGGTCACTAAACAACCGACGCTAAAATTTAGCGTCGGTGAAATTGGCGTCGCTTTTCTGACCGACGCTAAAACCTTTAGCGTCGGTCATCAACCGACGCTATACTCCGGTTTTGACCGACGCTAAAGTGCCGGATTTTTGTAGTGTCGGTCGGTCGTAATCCTTCAATGACCTTTCCGCCGCCATAATTTCTATCTCCGGTTGAATAGGAGGATCTGTGGGAGGGTCTACGGTAGCAATGGGGAATGGTGAAGGTGAAGATGTGAAGAGGTTCTTCCTTGCTTTAGGTGTCTTGGCAGGAGGAGGAGGTACAGGAGTAGTGCCGAAATGAGTGTAGAAAATTCTGCCCTTGTCAGCTATACGCTTACTCTGTCTTCTTTCTTTCGTACCTGCAATCTTGCCTGAAACACCAAAAACAAGAAATACCAAGTAGTATAAAAATGTGGGAGATAAGAGATGATAAAAGCGTGAATGAAAAGCTTAAAACGCACAATGCCTTTCCTAGAAAAAGAAAAGGTCCCCGGCAACGGCGCCAAAAACTTGGTGCGCAAATTAACATGCACTAAATTTTACTCGCTAGATTGCTCTAGCGAGATCGTTATTTCCCAAGGGTCTTTCTTTTTCTATTACTCAGAAATGTGTGTTGAAGCTAATCGAGGTTTTCATTTTGGGATTTGAATTGGTTTATGAAAAGAATCAATCTAAGAAAGCAATTAAATCAAACAAAGCAAATAAAGCAGATTAGGGTTTTTCAGATAGACTAAGGCGGTTGTTCAGACTCGAATCCACGCTAGTTCGGTTAAGATGGATGAAACTATGCAATCGATGAAATTCAACAGACTAGACGACTCGGCAAATCCTTTTGTAATCTCTACTCCATGATCAGGCCGTAGAGATTCTATTCTATCAAACCTACAAGCTCCTATGGTCAAACTAACTTGCAAGAATTCAAGAACGATCAAGAACAGTGAAATGCCACAAAATCATGCAAAGAGATAAGGTTCTTACAATCCTATGGTCAAGATATTGGAGAACCTAACGACCTCTTAAACTCTAGAATGAAGTGCGTTCATGGTCAGACGCGCAATTCAAAGATAAACTCAGAAACTAACAATTGATCAAGTTGCCAGAATCAGAAAGCTTAAATTAGGGTTTAGGAGAAATCGCATCTAAGTCTGAAATATCATCGATTAACATAAACGAGTTAGAAACCCGAAATAATCCATCAAAAATCCTATCTAACGCTTCATCTAATCTAAACAACCCTAGAGGTTTAGCCAGACATAGTTACAGAAGAAATCTCAAAAACAAAGAAGAAGAAAACCCGAGAAGAAGACATCTTAGTCCGAGTAGACCTAATCTCGATAAATCCTTAAAACTCCTGAGTCAATCCTCGCTAATCCTCGCTCAATCGCGTCTCCAAAGCTCCGTCTTCACCTCCGAGAGTGTCTGGCGCACTTTTGATGCTGCTTCTTGCTTCGAACTTCTCTCGCCAATTCCAACCTCATTTGTGCTCCGATTTGATCCCCGTTTGAACCGCCAAGCTCGTAGAAAAGTCTTCTACGATGTGAAATCCTGAAATCTCATCAAAATAACTTGAAAACACGTCAAATGACCCAAAAGAGGGCCAACAGGGAATCAAACATATTTTACAATAAAATCATTCAAGTTCATCACAATTCAGAGTCAAACAAGAGGAATGTCGTTCAAATGTGGCGAGATAAACGCGGTAAATCTAACGTCATCACATCCCATCCCTAGGTTAGATGATATGCTTGATGAATTACATGGTTCAACTATCTTCTTTAAGATTGACTTAAAATCAGGCTATCACCAAATCCGAATGAAGGAAGGTGATGAATGGAAAACTGAATTTAAAACTAAGCTAGGTTTATATGAATGGATGGTCATGCCTTTTGGACTTACTAACTCACCTAGCACCTTCATGAGGTTAATGACATTCTGATTAACTAAAAAAACCCTAGATGAACACCTACTCTAAAATCGGTCCTAGAAACCCTAAGGAACAATTGTATGCTAACATGGCCAAGTGCACCTTTTGCACAGAACACCTTTTTCTGGCTTTGTTGTTAGTTTAACATGTATTAGGGTTGATGAGGACAAGATAGAAGAAATCAAGTCATGGACAATACCCCAAAACATCATAGATGTTAGGAGCTTTCGTGAACTGGCCAGCTTCAATCAAAGATTTGTGAGGGATTTCAGCACCATTGATGCCCCTCTCACGGGTGTAATCAAGAAGAATGTCCCTTTTCAATGGGGAGCAGCCCGAAAAGAGGCATTTGAAGCCTTGAAGAAGAAGCTCACTGAAGCCCCACTGCTTATGCTGCCTGATTTCACCAAGCCCTTTGAAATCGAGTGTGATGCTTCTGGAGTGGGAATCGATCTACTCAAATCTGAATCAAACTTGGCTCTTTCATATGTAAAACTAGTATTGAAAGAATGTGTGTTGAAAATCCCTAAAGAGGTTCGATCTAGGTTTGCTGAAGTTGAAATGAAGTCTAGTAGCTCATTTTATTGGTAAAATCCTCCTATATGATCCTTTCATATTATGACTTCAAGGTTAGGGGAGGGGGACTACGTTATGGTCTCATAAATGGATTTAGGGACTTTTTGGTTCAATTTCCCTTATTTGAGGTAAGTTCCTAGATTCTAGTTGCGAGACCTTGGTATCTGAACAACAAACCGATCCATTTTCGAATGTGGGAAGTGGATATCAAACTTATTGATATTCCACTAATGATGGTACCAGTTTGGGCTAAGATTAGAAATGTTCCAACTCCTTTATTTACCAAAAAGGGGGATTAGTATGTGTGAGCCTTCTTATAGTGCCTCTAGACATTAATATGGAAATACATGCTAGTAATGGATTGTCTTTTGCTAAAGTATGCATTCTACTCAACAACTGTGAAGAAAAAAAAATTTCCATTCATGTGGCTCTATAAGGATTTGGACCCATTGAATTGGAAGTTGAATATGTCGAGGAAAACTCAAACAAGTGGAAAGAAGTTAAGAATTGTTTTTTTGCCAACCTAAGTTAACCTGTTCCTCAAACTATTCGCTTGCTTCGGCAACAGGCTCAGTCAATTCTTCTAAATCATCTTTTGATGATGAGCAAGAAGCTGAGACTTTATCTATAATAATTGTCAAGGATGAAACGGATGTTGGAATATCACTGAGATAGTTTCAGTTCAAGACAAACACCTAAGGTCACTACAACTTAGAATTTGAATTATGGTAATGATGAATTTAGGGCTCCAAATGTCAGTATTAATGTATACACTAATATTGGGAATGTCCCTACTACTGTTCTAGTTAAGGGGACACCAACATTAAAGGTCACTACAACTGAAAATTCATCTTCTTCTAATCTTATTATTGATGATGATTTTCCTCCTTTGCATATTACTATCCCTTCATCATTGGAAAATCTTAATATTAGGAGCCAAGGAGTGAACCAAATGGGTAAGGATAGTAAGATCAGATCCCTCTTAAACCTCCATTTTTATAAAATTTCTCTTATTGGAACATGAGGAGTTTTAGTTTGCATCTATATATGTGTTCATTTTAAAGTTTTTTTGCCATTAATAATCTTTATATTCTTGTTATCTTAGAGACAAGAGTTAAAGAAAATAAGCATCTCTCTTTACTTTCTTCTACCTTTTCTAGTTGGTCTCATTATACCACTTACAATAATAGCTTGGGGAAGATCTGGCTTCTTTAGCGTTCTGTTATTGATATCACCATCATTCACTGTACTCCTCACTCTACCTTGGCCATTGTGAAAGATATAACCCATTTTCATTTACTTGTGGTCTAAGGTTCTAATGATGAGAAAGAAAGATTGAATTTCTATGGAGTTAGAAGTTTTTACTGTCTAGTACTTTTGTCACTATGGGTGATTTTAATGTTGTTATGCACTCTAAGGAAACTACTAGAGATTTTCAGAACTGGGTGGACTCTAATCATTTGGTTGATCATAATATTGGTGGGCATGATTTCACCAAGCATCAACTTTTGTAACTAGTTACAAGAATGATACGTGTCATTGATAAAAGCGGGTTTACCAAGGTCGTATTCCACGGGGTCCTCTCATAGACCAATACTCACACTTCTCATAGACGGTCTAAACATTTGAAATTGGATTGGTTTGAAAGAGAAATTCAGAAACAAAAGTAAAGAAATGCAATACTAACAAAGACTAAGCAAGAGAAAGGTGGTTCAAGTCAAAGACAAAGGGGCTCTCTTGGTGGGTAGTTTCATCATGCTCAAGATGACTAATTGAACAAACAAGTCAATCAAGATCGAGTTTGCATTCGGATGACCATGCATTTCACTTTTGTAGACTCGATGCACTCTCGTAGCACCTAATCCCTATCCCAATACCACTCAACTTAGGCTCTCGCTCTCAAGCTAAGTGAAAAAAGGATGCATTCTAAGTGTTTGATGAAATGCCAAGACACAAGACCCTCTCTTAAGACTCTATGACCACAAGGCTAGGCACAACACTCTCATATCAATGCCCTAACACTAAGAGATTCACCAAAAAGCCTTTTCAAACTCAATTGAATGAAAATCCACATGCACACCAAGTGTTCGATAAAATGCCCAAGAGAGAAATCAAGTGAAAATGGTTGAAATAAGATGATCTAATCTCTTAGAACACACTCACTTCAATCCCTAGACCTACAATCTATGCAATCCAAGCACTCTCATGCATCAAATCACAATGAATGGACCAAATCAAGCAAACATGGCATAAAATGGCATTAAGAACAAGTCTAGGAATCATCCTCATACAACCAAGATCAATCATGGCAAGTTCTATACAATCATCCCTCTATCATAGCACAACTAATCTACCCATCCAAGATGAACCCTAGAAACTCAGCCACACATGGCCAAGGGAGTAAAGAGAAAAGAAGGAAGAATGGTCACCAAGAACACCATGGATGAATCCTTGAGATGATCTTCACTTCTCCACTTGTAAGCACTTCTCCCAAGGTTTGTTGGCTTCAATCCTAGCTCCAATGGCTTCAAATTGCTCCAAAAACGTGTTCTAGGGTTTGAGGGTTCGTGGGTATGTGTTTTGGGGTTCAAGAGATATCATAGAATTCTTCAAAATGGCCAAAAACAAGAGTATTTATAGTGCAGGGGACAGTGCACGGCGTGCACCACTGCACGGCGTGCACAGTGCACGGCGTGCACCCCTGCACGGCGTGCACATCTGCACGGCGTGCACCCCTGCACTCTGCAGAAAACCCGATCTTGCAAGGCTCATATCTCCCTCGTCCGGACTCCAAATGACCTCCCGTTTGCTCCTATGCGCTCCTTGTCATCCGTACTTTGATGCCATAACCTGAAAATGCACAGAGGCAACTCCAATAGCCCACGAATTTGGCTCCAAAGTGGCAACCAGACAACAAAATGACACTTTGCACAAAAATTCAATAAAAGCATATAAGTCATGTCATTTCACGAATAAACACTGGCATTTCATAGGTCATTCATAAGCTTAAAATGCACTAATTAGAGTCACATCAAATTCCCCTACGACTAAGCTTTGCTTGTCCTCAAGCAAATGAATTAGAAAACATCCAAGTTCACAAATGACAAGTTCGGTCCATTGAGATTCAAGCAATCACAATTTAGCTTAAACTGTTCCACGAACAAACTAAACCTACACATGCAAGAACATCAACCAATCAAGTCTAAACCTCACTAATTTCTGCACACTTCAAGTAGTGGTTGATTGGGACACAGCAAAACCGACCACGACAACACCAACTCTAATCAAAAGGACTTGAAATCGGAACATGGATCGTGAGTGGCGAGTGATTATGATGTGGCTATCGACTCGACTTCATCCGCTTCTAGATCCGCACTTTACAAACTCTGGCTAGGATCAAGGGCTACATTTGAGAACTCTTTTTCTTTCTTTTTTTTTTTCTTACTGCATACTAGTGCTCGATTCAACACTTCACTTAGGTGTTGAACCTGCCTAGCTCACAGCCTTTGCCCTTTTGCTTAGTGCTCAACCCGACACTTCACTTAGGTGCCGAGCTTGCCTAGCTTTTCTTTTGAGCATTTTTTTTTTTTTTTACAATTTAGCCACTTGATCCTTAGCCCTTTACAACTTCCACACAAGATTTCGAATTGGATTCCGTCTAATCTCAAGCCACAATCACGAAGGATCAAAAAGGGTAAAGAGAGACATGGAAAAGGGGTGAAAATTCTGATTGCCTTCATCATCTTAGACCGGTGTTATCGAGCGGTACAAAAACACGTATCAAACCAGTCAACCAACATACAAGAGTGATAAAATCTCAGTTCTGGCCCAGACTCATTTAATATTAGTGCTAACATGCTGGTTATAGGTTCTAAGTGGAACAATCTAAACATCATTGTGAAGGCTTGAATTCAATTAAACACCAAAAGTCAAGAACCGAATGATTCTACGATAGAGGAATTCGAAATTCAATTAAGATCATGCAACACATCAAAACATAGCTTTAGACTTCTACCGACAAATAATCACACCAAACCTCAAACTCCCCTACGACTAACATGAGCATTGTCCTCAATGATCAAGAGAGAGAGAGGATAAGGTGGAACGAATATACCGCGCGGTGAAGAAGAGAAGCCGGAGATGGAATCCCGGGTCAAGTAACCTGTTCAGGACGAGGACCTGAATCAGGGGTACCTGTAGAAAACAAGGGAGGGCACACCACTCAAACACAACCCATAGTCGACAAGATGAGAGTACAGATGAGATGTGTGATCCAACAACATGAAAAGTTCAAAGCCAGAAATGAAAAGAGAAAATCAGAAGTCAAACACAACAAAACATGCATTCATAAACAGAAATAAAAGAAAGGAAAAATCCAAAGTCCTGAGAAGTGGTGAGTGATCCTGTGGCTCTCAGTGGGGTGGTGGTCGTGGGTGCCCAGGCCACTGTGACCATGGATGGTAGCCGTCAAACGGGGGAGGTGGTGGAAAGACTGCCCAAGTGCTGGAGGGGCCGGACTCAGAGTGGAAGCTCTCCTGGTAGTAGTAGGACTGATGCTGCTGCCAGTACTGAGAATGCTGAATCTGAGTAAGCTGGATACCCTGAAACTGCTGAACCTCATGCACCTGAGCAAGCTGCTGTCCATAGAACTGCTGGCTCTCAAAGTCCCTAGCGTTGTACGCCTCGAGGTTCTGAACTCTCCTGTTAAGATCCTGTATCGCCGCACTGTCTCTCCTCTGTCCCTCACGCATATCCTCCACTACGGTCGTGAGGCGACCCATCCCCGAGATAAGCTCATGAAGTGTAGTAGGGTCGATCTCTCCATCCTCCTCATCACTGTCATCATCTGAGATCCGACAAGTCGGAACCAGAAGGTCTGTGATCTGAGCTGTAGGTAGGACAATCCGCAAGAGAACTGGTCGAGGCTTGACAAATGCTGGAGCAGGACCAAAAGCATCAAGGCACTCATACCCACGCACCAACCTGGTCACAAATCCTCCTCCCAGCAGAACACCAGTAGTGTCACTAGCTTGTATCTGAAGGAGGGCTCCTAGCACTAAATCACCTAGATGCAGATTGATGCCCCTCTCCAAGCAATAAAAGAGAAACAAATCTCTGACTGAGACGACACCTGGAGAGGAGGATGGCTTCCTGTGGGTGATGGAGTGCCGGAAGAAGTGATGAAGGAGCTTCAGCATAGGCCGATTCACTTCTGTGACCTTGGATGAGCGAGCTGAATAACCTCTAGCCCTCGGTGCAATTTCCTTGAAGAATGCACTCTTGGCGTCCCCCGCAAGAGAAGATATGAGAGCCAACCCAGAGAGCTCGCCACTTTGAACCTCCACCCACTCATAGAACCCAATGCGGTATCCAAACTCGTCAATGGAGCACACACGCGCCATCCCACCGAGCCTGAAGCGCACACAAACCTCACTAGTGGTCTCGTGACACTCCACGGTGAGAGTGCTCAAGAACTCCTTTGTAGGCCACTCATACGCCCTCTCGTCAACCTCCAAGAGCGGCCAAATACCGGCTCCATCAGCCAAAGTCTTCAAAGCATCCAACCAACCATCATGACTCTGCAACCCTTCAAAATCAAATCTACCCTGCCTCGCCACGGGCCATCTCGCCATAACCTGATAACGACTGTAAGCCCGATCCCTGGGGTCAAAGTCGAAGATCCTCTGAGCCACTGACTCAGGAGGGTCGACGCCACGAGGAGCTGGAGGCGGTGAAGGCGACCGTGGTGGAGGAGCAGAAGACTCCCCAGTCTGTCCCTTCCGCTTCTTGGAAGCTGGTGCCTTGGATCGCTTGGGGGCGGAGGATGAAGAAGCTGCTTTACCCTTGGGAGGCATCCTGCAAAAGAAGTGCATACAAAGAATCAACCAAAAAGGCTACACTCCTAAGACAAATCCTATCAAGGCGCCGAATCATAACACATGGTCAAAACATTGAGCACAATTCAAAATCATCAAGATCAAGCACAACAACCTATGCTAGCAAAAATCAAATCATTGAATTCCAAACTTAAGCAAAAGGCATGCATCATGGATCAAAAACACGAATCAAGAACATATAAGCCTAAGTCCACACAATGTAAAGAGGAATACATAAAAATTAAACCAATGAGTGGTGATTAACCACACCCCTCCTCACACAAAGAATCGAATTCGGTCCCCGAATTCAGAACCGAAAGGAACAACTAATAGACCACAATGAAATTCAGGGAACAAGAAGACAAGTCATAACATAAGAGCATTAGCATCTATACTGAAACTCAGCACTCAGGAGCACAATCAACACAAATCAATCCAAACCTGAGACACACCGCACCACAATGACTTAAGCAAACGAATAAGCACAAATGAGTTGGACCATCCAAAACCTTATATTGCTCATTTAGCACTCAACACCACAACACCACAAAACCACTGACCAAAACCAAGCAAGGGATGCAGAACAATCCCATGAATAAGATCAATTAAAGAAGGTCCAACAAGCCAATTACAATCTGCCCTCCATCAAGCTACCAACAATCCTAATCAATTCCACCCCACTGCCCAAAAATCAAGCCAAGTGATGCAAATCAATCAAAAAGCAAATCACACCAACTGCCACACGATGTAGCTCATAAGCAACGCTCACACCAAATAACAGCACCAATCCAACCCCAGCAAAGTAGAACCAACTGGAACTCAACGAAGAACAACCCAATGAACCAACTGCCAACACACAATTCAGCACTGAAACACGAATGAAGCAATGAAGCATTGCACAACCCAAGCTGGTCACCAACCAAGCACCCAGCAAGACCAAACAACCAAAATCGCTAGAAAAGAAGAAGGAAACCTGCTGGCCGACGGTTGGGAAAGGGGAAGCTGGAGTTGGCTGGGCGGCTGATCGGAGTGGCGGCGGCTGGCGGACGGAAGAGTGAGAGGGGCGGGGTCGGGGTCGGGGTCGGGCGATTGAAGTCGACGGCGGGCAGGGCTGGGCAGATGGGAGCTGGCGGCGGCGGCTGGGCGGACGGGATGGGGGAGTGGGTCGGGTGGGGCTGGGCAGTCGGAGCTGGCTGGCGGAATGGGTGGTGGCGGCGGCGGCTGGAGCTGGACGGTCGATTGGAGTCGGCGGCGGGATGGGGATCGGCGGGCAGGTTGGCGGCTGGGCAGGAGTTGTTGGCGGCTGGGGCTGGGCAGATGTTGGTGGCGGCGGCGGCTGTGGGAAAGAGAGAGTGACCGGTGGTCGGCGGCGGTGGTGGCGTCGGCTGGGTTGCGTGGTCGGGTGGGCTGGGCAGGTGGGCGGCCGGAGCTGGCTGGGTTGCGTGGTCGGCGGTGGAATTGAGAGAGAGACGGGTGAGAGGGGTCGGGGTAGTCGAGGAAAGGGGATAAGGGGGGGTTGGGTCGGGTCAGTGGGTCGTTGGTTCGGGCGGGTGAGAGGGCTGGTTGGTGGGTGGGTTGGGTCGGGTCAGCTGGGTCAAGTGAGTTGGGTGAACCAAAACCAAACCGAACAATGACTCAAACCAGAAAATCAAGAATCAGATGACTCAACCACTGACCAAACCGAAACAATGTAAAGGGAAAAATCAGGTGCACGGCGTGCAAGGGTGCACGGCGTGCAAGGGTGCACGGCGTGCAGGGTGCACGGCGTGCATGGGTGCACGGCGTGCACCCTGGAGCTGAAAATATTTTCGGATGCTCCTGGATAGCCCGTGCACCAAACCGTGCACGGTGCACGGCGTGCATCATGCACGGCGTGCAGTGGTGCACGGCGTGCACCTCCTCAGCCTAAAATCAAATTTTCACTTCGACGAAAAATGACCAAAACACCGTCAAATCAACCCAAAACGGACCCCGAACTTCAGAATTTCAACGCCTACGAGACCACAAAGGACACCACAACAACTCAAGGACCTTGAATACCACAAAAACACACAATCATTCAATCAAATCAAGAAGAAAAGACATGAAAAACACTCGGGTTGCCTCCCGAGAAGCGCTTGGTTAACGTCTTAAGCTCGACGAAGCACACGGACCAGCTAAGTAAAACCATCCCAACTCATTACCTCTTTGAAATCGAAGTCATTACCTTGGCATGGCACACGGAACTTGAATTGAACCTTACCGACTTCGGGAGGTGTGAGCTCGGATTTCCCGGATGATGAAGTGTGAGCAATGGAGAAGGGGCCAAACCACTTGGAGTGAATTCTCTCATCGGGTGGCTTCTTAGTCTTGCTAGTCTCACCCATCGGTGCGGCTTCCTTGCCCTTCTCGGGTGGCTTCTCCACACCTTTCTTCTTAGCCTTAGGTGGAGTCTTTTGAAGCACGAAAGGTGGAGCCTCCTTTACTTCATCCTTTTTCTCCTGCACATCACTAAGAGCAAACAACTCCGCAAGACTATGACGGACAAGGTTAGTGCTATTAGTAGCCGAAGTAAGCTCATGCGGATTCTTAGGATCATGATGACTAGCATAAGACAAAGTAAACTCCATGCCATTTGAACGGTCAAAGATCATGCATTCATTATCAACCCTAAGTGTAAGTTTACCACCGTAGACATCAATCAAAGCATGAGAGGTTGCTAAGAAAGGTCGTCCTAAAATCAAAGGCACATCGGTATCACCCAAAGCATCTAGAATAACAAAATCCACAAGGAATTCACCGACTTTAACCAACACATCTTCAACAATACCACGAGGAGATTTCATGGTCTTATCCGCTAATTGAACGTTCATGAGGGTTGGTTTTAGTTTCCCTAGGCCTAACTTCTTAAACATGCAATATGGCATAACATTGATACTAGCACCCAAATCGGCTAAGCCTCTACTTATTGCATGTTCACCAATAGTGCAAGGAATAGTAAAGCTACCTGGATCCTTAAGCTTTTTCGGTGGCCTCTTAGAGAGAATGGCGGAGCATTGTTCGTTGAGCTTTGCCGAAGTCACATCCGTAAGCTTGCGTTTGTTGGTGAAGATCTCTTTCATGAACTTTGCATATTGAGGCATCTTTGTAATTGCTTCCCCAAAAGGCATTGTAAATTGCACCTTGTCAAGAATCTCAACAAACCTTTTGAAGTCCTTTTCCATGGAATCCGCCTTCAAGCGAGAAGGATAAGGTGGCTTAGGCTTGTACGGAGGTACAACCGGTGCGGGAGGAGAGACCGGAGTAGCACTCGCCGTAGCCTCTTGAGAGCCAACCTTATTGGTCATCTTAGAAGCTTCTTTAGCCTTGGCTCCTCTATCTTTAACTTCAATCTTATCCGTGTCATCATCGGAGTCAACATCTTCAACTATAACCAAATCATCATCTTGAGCACTTACCACCTTAGGTATGGCATCTTGTACTTGCTTACCACTCCTCAAAGTTACCATCATAAGCTCCTCGGGAACCTTGGGGTTGACCTCGGTGTTGGAGGGTAAAGTACCCGAGGGTCGCTCCGAGAGTGTTTTAGCAATATGACCCATTTGATTCTCCAAATTTGCAATTGAAGCTTGTTGATTCTTGATAAGTTGAATCATTGCCGCATTGGTGTCTTCTTGGGAGATCGAAGAACCACCCTCCTTATTTTGAGGAGGCTTGTTGAACCCGGGTGGTCCTTCACCTCTATGGTTGTACATTCCCGGTGGGGAAGGACCTTGGAAACCTTGACTTGGATGTCCACTTTGATTCCATTGATTTCCCCCTTGGTGCCCTTGACCTTGGGGTCCTCCTTGAGTCCCTTGGCTACCTTGGTTTAGGTTACTTCCTTGAGACCATTGGTTGCCTTGATAACCCCTATAACCTTGATAACCTCCTTGATTTACTTGGTTGTAGCCCTTGCTATAACCACTACCTTGACTCCCTTGGCCTTGGTAACCTTGGTTAGACTTGTTGTACCAAGGTCGGTTATAGTTACCTTGATAGTTACCTTGGGGGCTGAAATTACCATGGAATCCTTGACCTTGTGCGAAGCTTACCTCCTCATTGTGGTCACCTTGGCCAAGCTCAGGAGTGGTGGAAGGGCAAGCACTGACATCGTGGCCCTGACCCCCACAACATTCACAACAATATATAGAAGCCACTGGAGGGTTACCCACATGAGATGATTGAACCTTGGAGGGATGCTTAGGCATGCTTAGGTTACTTACTTGGGATGCCATAGCATCGATCTTAGACATGAGGAGCGCAAACATAGGGTCATCTTCATCTCGATGTCCCGGTAACTTATGCTTCTTCCCATAGGTGGATGAATCCTTTGGTGCATCAACACTTATAGCTCTAAAGTCATAGTGTGTGTCGCTTCCATATTTAGAGCTTGGAGGTTGTTGTCGAGACCAACTCCTTGTCTTGTTGGCCATCTCCGCAAAGAGTTCGAGAGCATCCTCGGGAGTGAGCGTCCTTAGATCACCTCCGGCGGCTTGGTTGATCATCCTTGTATTCTCAAAATCAAGGGACCTAGCAAAGATATTCGCCAAGCTCAATTCGGCGAAGTTGTGATGAGGACAAGACCGAAGAATGGCTTGGAACCTATTCCAAGTCTCATGGAAGAGCTCTCCCTTGTGTTGTATGAAGTGGTTGATGCGGTCTCGGATTGCATCCGTCATATAGGGAGGAAAGAATTCTTCAAGGAAAGCTTCGGCTAGGCCCTCCCATGTAGTGAATGTTCTACTAGGTTGGTTCTCCAACCAAGACTTGGCTCGACCTTTGAGTGAGAAGGAGAAGACTCGGAGTCGTATGCAATCCGGGTGAACTTGATCATTCTTAACCGTGTCACAAATCTCCAAGAAGTCCTTGAGATGCCTAGATGGACATTCACCATCAATGCCATTGAACACCACTCCATTTTGAACCATTTGGATCATATTAGGCTTGAGCTCAAAGTTCCTAGCATTGACGGGTCTTTGAACAATGCTAGAGGCTGCCCCTTCAAGAGTAGGACGAGCATAATCCCCAAGGTACGTCTTGCACCCCTTTGTGAGTGATCATCATCATTGGTATGGTGAGAATGCTCCGAAAGGTTGTCTTCATCTTCATGGTGAGACATGTTGTTGCGTGTGGCGCTATGAACCAAATGAGAGGGAGAGAAGGTTGGTGGCTCAATCACTTGCGCAAGACCTTGAAGTCGTGCTTGAAGACGAGTGAGTCGCCTCATGCACTAGTACAAGATACCTACAAACAAGCACAACAAATACACCCAAGTAATACGACAATGCGGAATAACAAAACCAAACAACAAGTAAAAGGAAGCAAAAACTAAATTGGAAGGAAGTGAATAGATCGGTCCACTACTAAGTGCTTTCAAAGGAATGAGAGAGTCCCCGGCAACGGCGCCAAAAACTTGATAAAAGCGGGTTTACCAAGGTCGTATTCCACGGGGTCCTCTCATAGACCAATACTCACACTTCTCATAGACGGTCTAAACATTTGAAATTGGATTGGTTTGAAAGAGAAATTCAGAAACAAAAGTAAAGAAATGCAATACTAACAAAGACTAAGCAAGAGAAAGGTGGTTCAAGTCAAAGACAAAGGGGCTCTCTTGGTGGGTAGTTTCATCATGCTCAAGATGACTAATTGAACAAACAAGTCAATCAAGATCGAGTTTGCATTCGGATGACCATGCATTTCACTTTTGTAGACTCGATGCACTCTCGTAGCACCTAATCCCTATCCCAATACCATTCAACTTAGGCTCTCGCTCTCAAGCTAAGTGAAAAAAGGATGCATTCTAAGTGTTTGATGAAATGCCAAGACACAAGACCCTCTCTTAAGACTCTATGACCACAAGGCTAGGCACAACACTCTCATATCAATGCCCTAACACTAAGAGATTCACCAAAAAGCCTTTTCAAACTCAATTGAATGAAAATCCACATGCACACCAAGTGTTCGATAAAATGCCCAAGAGAGAAATCAAGTGAAAATGGTTGAAATAAGATGATCTAATCTCTTAGAACACACTCACTTCAATCCCTAGACCTACAATCTATGCAATCCAAGCACTCTCATGCATCAAATCACAATGAATGGACCAAATCAAGCAAACATGGCATAAAATGGCATTAAGAACAAGTCTAGGAATCATCCTCATACAACCAAGATCAATCATGGCAAGTTCTATACAATCATCCCTCTATCATAGCACAACTAATCTACCCATCCAAGATGAACCCTAGAAACTCAGCCACACATGGCCAAGGGAGTAAAGAGAAAAGAAGGAAGAATGGTCACCAAGAACACCATGGATGAATCCTTGAGATGATCTTCACTTCTCCACTTGTAAGCACTTCTCCCAAGGTTTGTTGGCTTCAATCCTAGCTCCAATGGCTTCAAATTGCTCCAAAAACGTGTTCTAGGGTTTGAGGGTTCGTGGGTATGTGTTTTGGGGTTCAAGAGATATCATAGAATTCTTCAAAATGGCCAAAAACAAGAGTATTTATAGTGCAGGGGACAGTGCACGGCGTGCACCCCTGCACGGCGTGCACAGTGCACGGCGTGCACCCCTGCACGGCGTGCACATCTGCACGGCGTGCACCCCTGCACTCTGCAGAAAACCCGATCTTGCAAGGCTCATATCTCCCTCGTCCGGACTCCAAATGACCTCCCGTTTGCTCCTATGCGCTCCTTGTCATCCGTACTTTGATGCCATAACCTGAAAATGCACAGAGGCAACTCCAATAGCCCACGAATTTGGCTCCGAAGTGGCAACCGGACAACAAAATGACACTTTGCACAAAAATTCAATAAAAGCATATAAGTCATGTCATTTCACGAATAAACACGGGCATTTCATAGGTCATTCATAAGCTTAAAATGCACTAATTAGAGTCACATCAGTCATGCTTGTAACTAGTTACAAACATGAAATTTGTAACTAGTTACAAGAATACTATGTGTAACTAGTTACAAACATGAACGTTTGTAACTAGTTACAAGAATGATATGTGCAACTAGTTACAACCCTGACCGTTTGTAACAAGTTACAAGAATGGTATGTGTAACTAGTTACAAGTACAACATGTGTAACTAGTTACAAGCATGATTTATGTAACTTTTCTCATGTTCCTTTTCTCTTTCCTTTCACATTCAAATATGTCGAGTTGCTGAAATTCACAACCAATGCATATCGCCCCTATTTTTTGACCATATTGTTTGTAACTACTTACAAACTTTCATGCTTCTAACTAGTTACATAGTTTCATGCTTGGAACTAAGGTGACTTATAATATGAATATTGCTTTTGAATAACCACCAAGTAACGAGATCCCTTGATAATACATGTGTTCATAACCAAATCTCTATTTATGTCACAACATGATTTGTGTAGCTAGTTACAAGCATGATATGTGTAACTAGTTACATAAGCATGATCTGTGTAACCATCAACTTAGCTGGGCCGTGGGCCGAGCTCTCTCCTCCATTTCCCTTGCAGGCCGAAATACCCCAAGCCCACCTGGCATCCCCTCTCTTCAAAGCTACGGGCTAACAGCCCCTCCCCCAATCATCGTTCATTAAAAAGATGGTCCAATGCTTGCTTTTAATCTTTGGGTCGGACCAATTGGTCCGGCCAATTGGTTGAGGACCTCGACCGAACGGTTAAATTAGCGAATTAAATAATTTAATTCGAATTAAATTCTTCCAAAACTTTAATCAACGAGGAACCAACCAACTTTTTAAATCAAACCAGTTAACCAGGTTTGGGATGTTACAACTTTTTTTAGGAGAAAGTTAGGAAGCTAATGGTGATGCCAATAATCGTGGCCGACCAGGACGTTGATGCTAACCCAAGCATTGCTACCGAACCGATGCTAGGTACCAAGATGATATGACCCAGCCCAACTGCCCTAGTACACGCCAGTACACCTACACCCCACCAGGGTACCTGTCCGGGGCAGAACCCTAAGACCATACAAGAAGCGTGTAGAAACCGAGGGCCGGCCACTTACAAGCCCTCAAGCCAAGGTATGAGATGAAATATAGGCTAAGGCCTCCCCCTATAGGTAGGAAAGCTCAGAGGAAGGAAATGCCACTCCAGGCCATGCTGCTGGCCGAGTGTAGAAACCCTAAGGTGGAGATCAAGCCCCAGCCGGATCCTGGCCTAATCTCCAAGGGCCCTGAAGATGAAGCACACTCCAGAGACCCTCTGGAGGCATTTCTGGAGTACAGGAACAGGAGGGCACAAGAGTACCTGGCCAAGAAGGGATGGCCACCCAACACTGCCCCGGCCCCGGAGGATGCGGACAACCAACCCCAGTACCGGACAACCATGCTCCGCGCTCAAATTCTGTCGGACAAGTTAATTCCAGGAGACTCAGGAGGCCAAAAGACTCGAGGAAAACCTTCCTTGTCCGAGGAAATTTCAACCAGGAGGTCCGGATGCCCCAGCATTACTGGAAACCCTAGTACCGGGCCGTGTCCACTGATGCCGACGACTGACCACCCGGACACCCGGAGCCCGCGAAAATTACAAAAATGCCACCGCGCGCTTCCGGGCCACATTTCCGAGCTGCGGAAGGATTCCTGCCCGCGCCCGGGTTTTTCACCGACGCGCCCAGAGCCTTTTCCCAATCCCACTCGGACACGGACTGCCGGTCATCCCTAATCCGCCCAGATTAGTGTTTTTTTCTGAATTCTACCCGGTGTAGGAATTCCAGCTTCGGACTACTTTATTATTTTTAATAGTTTCCTCGGTCTAATTTTTTAGTATAGATTTATTATTCCTTTTTAGAGTTGGAAACGGCCATGGCCACCCATTGTACTATAAATATTGGCCTTGGCCACGTTTGAAAGACAGATTACACATTAAGAAAAATTCCAGAACTTTGTTCTTTTTCCTTCAAGTCTTTGCTCGTTGTTGCTTAGCTTAAGGTCTTGGTTTATCATCAAAGGCATTCATCCTTTGTTTGTGGCACCAAATTCGACTGAATACTTGGGGTTCCTAGGTCGTTACCTAGTGGATTTCAAGGTTCTCCGCCGGTTTCAAAGATTAGGTTCTCGTGCGGCTTCTAAATAGTGGGTGTTGAGTCGATCCCTTCCTGGAGAAGGCGATTCGCATCACAAGACCAACCCACCACCTAAGCCCGATCCAAGGAGGGATGAAGGGAAGACGCCAAGTACATCCGGACAGGAAATCCTAATCAAGCAAGGATTTCTCAATTTTGGACATATTCCTAGTCTAACAAATATTGACTGATTTGGGCTACTTGGAGGAGGAATTTGGGTTGATGTCCAACATGAAAGTTGAAGCACATGATGTCTACTTAGTGAACTATCAAAGGGATTAATTTTCCAAATTTTTTTGCTATTTTTTTGGCTAATTATTCCAGAACCCATTGAGTTGTTTTTCTCCCTAGTTTACCTCTGTGCATAACCAAATCTCTATTTATGTCAGCACATGATTTGTGTAGCTAGTTACAAGCATGATATATGTAACTAGTTACATAAGCATGATCTAGCCAAGTTACAAGCATGATATGAAATTGGGCACATTAACCGTGAGGCTAATTTTACAACGGATTATCTGGCCAATTTAGATCATTCTTTGCCCTTTAGGGTTGCCTCTCTTTCTATTCCAGATAATTGTCTTGTTAAGTGGTTAAGATACCTTTTGGGCGTTAGTTTACCACGTTTTGTTCTTAATTAATTTCTTTCGAGTTTTCTCGATCATTTTACCAAAAAATAATAATAATTATGTTACTACGAATTTATATTAATAACCAAAGTCTTTCTAACCAAACAAGTCACCCATGAGTAATATCATGGAATCAAATAATTCCCATACTCATGTTATGGAATCCAAAATTCGAACACTATTAGCTTCCGAGAATCGAGGTTGAGTGTTAGCTCCAATTGCAATTGATTGATCTAGAGGGGCTCCCGTCCCGTCCATTTAAAACATAAATTCACTTCAAACATAATTCAAACTAAATCTCATCCGTCTGTCACTTAAACCAATCTGACGACTGTGGTGTTTCTTGAATTAGCGTGAGGCTTCTCCTTTTTGCCGGTTTTATTTTTGAATTCGCATCGGCTGTTATTTCGCGACTCTGCATATTCCCTCTTCTTCCTCTCCTCCCGTGCTTCTTCTTCGTGGTTTACAATGGTTCGTCCTAGTCAGAGCAGGTCAAGTTGTCGATCCTCTGTTCATCCGTTTTCTCGATTGTTCAGTTTAGCCATTATATTTTGCTTGCATGTATTTGGTTTTCATCTAATCGGACATGTTTACTCTTGGTTTTTGTTCTTCCAATGCTTCTATTTCACCTTTTTGAAATTAGTGTTCGTTTCCTTCATTTTAGGGTTTTATACCTGTTCGCTTCTACGTAACTAGTTATTCCTACTTTGTAACTAGTTATCATGTCTTTTTCTACAGGCACCCTTACCTGTGTTCTGGAGTGGTTAAGAAGACTACGAGTACTCGATCAAAATGTTCACCAAATCGTATTGTGGATATTTTTGTGGATAAGATCTCTGATGCTAGGGTTAATTTGCTTGATTCCGTCGGGTTTGGTAATTTCCGCCATATTTAGTTGAAGACATTAGATGGTGATGTTATAGCATGGCTTATGCAAAACTATGATTACTCTTCTAATGGGTTATATCTACCTGATGGTTCTTTAATTTCGGTTTCTGCTAAGGATTTTCATATTGTTTATTCTCTTCTAATGGGAGCATTAGATGTCCCTTCTCTTTCGAAAGTTTTAAATGATGATAGTCGTGCACTTGCTACTGATCTTCATATGCAATCAGATAATAGAGGTTTCTTCTCTCTCAATTCAGTGAAGTGTGCTTTAAACAATGCTGAAACTGACCAGCATTGGTTGAGACTGTTTGTGTTCTATGTTATCTCATGCTTGTTCTGCCCCCTTCAAATACATATGTTGATTTGAAGTTTTTGGCTCTTACTACTGATGAGAACTTGTCCAAGTTTAAACAGTTCAATTGGTGTAAGTTTTGCTTCGGGAGACTTCATCTGTCTATAGCTGCAACCAAATCCAACGGTAGCATTTATCTGACCTCTGACCTCCATTTCCTTGTCGTAAGTTTTTGTCCTTTCTCCATAACTAGTTTTTTCATACATTCAATTCCTAGTTTTTATATACTGTTTTTGGTTTAGGTTTAAAAACTAGTTTTATATACTGTTGATTTTAGTCCCTCTTAGTCCTGTTTATATAACTAGTTATCTGTGGTTATATTAATGAGTTTATAATTAATAGTTTTATATCCTATTTATTTTAGGTTGCTTACTCAATGAAAGCATTCAATATTCCCGAGACACCAAATTTGTTGGCCTCATTCACAACTGAATTAGTTCGTGGCTATATGGATTAAGCAATTAATACTCACTCCACCAAACAAGGAATTCATATTACAGTTAAAAAAAAAAGATAAGGCTTCTAAGCCTGAGGTGAAGGGGAAGAAACCACTTGCAGCTAAGAGGAAGACGCAAGGAACCTGTTCAAGAGGCTAGACTTAATAAGGAGAAGAAAAAAGAAGCTGACGGATGACACTCAATTTGACGTGATTATCAGCCTCATTTAAGCGACATTTCTTTGCTTAAGACACGGTTTTAGAGCAAAATAGCGAATATTCAATCAACTGCTCTATCTCGTGCCATTTCGGTTACTTTGGCCCGTTTCGGGTCTATTTGATGATTTTCTAGTGTTTTTGTAATAGCACAGGTTTTTGCCGTCAAATGATGTAATCAAGGACGCGTCTAAGGCATTGAAACCTCGAGGAATCACACCGGAATTGATCCAAGAATCCAATCAAGTCAACACATTTTCTGCCCAGCTTTACAAAGGAATTTTCGGTGAAAATCACAGAAGATTTCGGCGAAAATTATAGAAGAAACCGTCAGAGCTTAAAGGTGAAGTTTTCGGCGAGAACTCCTACTCTTCGCCGAAAATTCTCAGCAAAATCCATACAGGAGAAACAGTCGACCAGATGCATACTTTTCAAGGAAGATTTCGGCAAAAACTTCCTAGGTTTTCGCCGAAAACTAAAGACCTAATCCGGCTGGGAATAGGTTAAGTATAAATACAAATCGTCGACCACAATAAAAGACACACTTTTTCCAAGGATTAATTTCCAGTCTTAAGAGTTCGAGAGAGAGTTTAGAGTTCAAAGAGCTAGGAAGAGATCGTGATGCCATCCTTTCCACCTCGGAGACTCGGAGCTATGAGTGAAGATTATTGAAGAGCTGAGCTTTGCCGGAGTCGTTATAATTAGGGTTTGCAGTTTCTATCTATTCTTCATTTCCATGATGAACTCTGTTTCAGTCTCTGTTTCTTTTGCTATGAACATGAGTAGCTAAACTCGTAGAGGTTAGATTAGATGAACCCCAAGTGACCTAGGGCTTTAAAGCGGTCACAGATTGGCGGTAATTAGATTCAAAGTTCAATCAGTTTCTCTTGCATGTTTGATTTGTTCTTCGTTGTTTGTGTTTCTTTTCTAGCTTGATTACCTAGACTAGACTATTGTTAAGCTGAGGATAGTAGTGAACGTTCGCTTCACTTCAAAACACCGAATCAACAATTAACCTATTCATTGGAACAATTTCTCTTTGTAGGAACCAGTTAGGGTTAATCCGCTGCAAAAGTAACTCGTTAATCACTAGTAATCGCGCCAGTTAGTTTTCCATTGCAGAAGCGAACGCATGGGCGGTCAATTAATCTTGGAGTTATATCGGATAGAGCGAACGTTCGCCATTCTTAAACCTAAGGGTCAAGAGTTATGGTGGTGTCTAAGAATTGATTGAACGAGAATTGAAAACCCCTGGTCTTGTGATCGCCAATGTTCTGATGATCTTAGGGGGATTCGGAATCTAAGCTTGTCTGTCGTCTTATTAAGTCAACCAATCTTTCAACTGTTTTCTGTTTTCATTTCTTATTTCCTGTTTTGTAGCCTAGAAGTCGTGGAACTCACACCTCGCACAACTTGTTTTAACCTGAGTAAATTGCCTTCATATTTGAGTACGATTAGAAGAGACTTGTGGAATACGATCTGCTTAGCTTTTAGCTTAGTAGTATTTGATCACTGTTTTACAGCTCATCAAATTGGCGCCATTGCCGGTAACTCTTCTAATTGTTTGAAAGAAGAGCTGGCACTTTATTCTTCTACCTTTCCGTCTTTCATTTTTCCATCACACTTCGATTTTACACCGGTTGTTTTTGTTTTTGTTCTTTGCAGATTGTTTTTCAGGTTTATGAACCGCCCGCTCACTCGTTCTCAGTCTAAGTCTATCAAGTCTTCTACTTCAGACAAGCCGGGTAGTTCTACTCCGCCTAGACAATCGCGAGTTCCGAAGCAAACTACTATTGTCCCGCCTTCATCTTTCACACCACTTAAGATCGAAGAGCCGAAGGAGAGCTCCTCATCTTCATCTTTATCCGCTTCATCCACCGTATCGTTTTCGCCGCCACCTTCTCCTAGAATGGTTGACACAAATCGCCCAAATTCTCCTCCACCGCCACCGGTTCAGAGGAGTCTTGCTGATTACAACAAGCCGAGCGCGACTAGCATTCGATCCTCTATCTCTGTGCCACGTAATGAAGATGATCCTGACTATGAGATCAAGATCCCCTTCCTGGGAATGATCTCTAGGGACGTACAGTTTAAAGGAAAGCCGCACAACAATCTGTGCACTCACTTGGCAGGCTTCATTGCTCTTTGCGAGACGTTCAAGAATGGGAATCTCGTTCAAGAATGAGACCTTTGCCCGAGGAATGAACGATGAGTCATCCAAATGGGTCAACTCCTTAGCTGAGGGAGATATCACTGCTCTCACACCAGAAGCGGCTATGCTTCACTTTGCTAATTGTGCTTCCAAGTCAATAAATTGGGAGAGACAAACAGAAGAAGCTCGAAGTAAGCCCAACATTGAAGAACAAGTCAAGGCAGAAATTGAGAAGCACTTGAAGAAGTCTACCACGCCTATCAAGCTGCCCTCCGCTTCTGTCTATGTTGCTGACTGCCAATGGTGTGGCGTATGTGCTCACAACGGAGGCCACTGTCAGAATTTTGGTAGAGCAGAAGTCTGGTCTGCCGAAGAAGTCGACTTCATTGGTCAAGGTTTCTCCAATAATCAAGAGGGTTATAATGGCTACCGGTAATTTTGACAATCGCAACAAGGAAGCTTTCAAGAGTGACCTCCTTACAAGTCCAGAGCAAACCATAACCCGAATAACCAGCCACCTGGATCATTTCAAGATCAGAAGCCGAACAATCAAACCGGATGTATCTATCAACCACCCCACGGAACCAAGGCACTTATGGTACAGCTCCTGGCAATCGCCAGAACTAGTATCTGAACAACAGCTATTCCGATCAGCCTCAAAAGCCACCACCGCTCGACAGCAAGGACAGCGATTTGGATAAGAAGCTGACTCAGATCACCGCGAGACTCGATGATCATGACAGTCAATTCAAGGCTCAAGCTCTCCTAAATCAAGAATAGATTGCTCAAGGCCATATAGTGGAGAGTCAAGTAAACAACATTGCTAACATGCTCTCTAATGGTCGCCCCTTCGGCAAGCTACCAAATCAAACAGAGAGAAATCCGAAGAACGAGCACGTGAAGACTGTCTCTACTTGAAGCTGCAAGAATTCGGCCGCTGCTACCTCTTCCTATCCGGCCAAGATCTCTGATGTTGCAGCTATTGATACCCCAAAGATCGAGGAAGACAAAGAGAAGATTCCTTCGCCAAAGCCTAAACGCGCACCTGAGCCTCTTCTTGCTCCTTATCAACCAAGAATTCCATTCCTCAATGCATTGCGAGGAGGGAGAATCAAGCAGCTTAGCTCGTCAAAGAAGAAGGACGCATTTCCAAGGAAGAATGCTCCGCCATTCTTGACCAGAAGCTCGCCATACCAATCCCAGCTAAGTGCTCTGATCCTGGTTCCTTTACTATACCGTTAATCATTAATGACATTGCAATTGAGCGTAGTCTGGTTGATCTAGGTGCATCTATAAATGTCATGCCTATGCGTTTGTATGAGAAACTCAATCTAGGAGAATTAAAACCAACTAGCATGCATTTAGTGTTCGCCAATAAATCTTTAAAGACGCCTAAGGGAGAAATTAAAACCGTAATCACTAAGTGTGGCCCTTTCACCTTCTTAGCGGATTATGTAGTTATGGATACTAGGGAAGATGATGCTACTATCCTGATAGGTCGACCTTTCATGGCAACATCCGATATGACAATAAATGTACCTAACGGATCACTAACATTGAGAGTAGGTAAAGACACTGTCACGTTCTGTCTTAAGGACGACATGAAATATAGCCCTAAGGAAGGAGAAGCTCATTGTCTTTCTGTTGAAACTGTTGAGTTGGCCTCCGTCTCCGTTACTAATGTCGTTCCCAATATTTCTCCAAAGCCATCTGTTTCAGGTTCTGCACAGGTTATCAAGAAAAAGGCGACAGCAGAGAAGCCAAAGAAGAAGGAGGAACTGAAAGCCTACCCTTCTAAGCTGCCGCCAAGTAAAGATCCTGGCGAGCCAAGGAAGAAGAATCCAAAGAAAGCTAAAATGGTTTGGATGCTAGTTGCTCCGCCATCCTCTACCGAGCTAATTGCTCTGCCAGTCCCTATCAAGCCACCGGCAAATAAACCAATGAAGAAGGAGAAGCTGGAAGAATTTTCCAAGGAATCACCAAAGATTAAAGATCCCGGTGAAATAAAGCAGGAGAACAAGGAAAAGACGAAGACGGTGTGGAAGCTGACTGTTCTGGTCCCTTTTACCGTCACACTTGCGAAGGATGATCCCTCACGAGAACTATTCGTGCCATTCGAGATTGCTGGCCATCTTCCCAATGGGCGAACCAAGCTCATTCATGCTAATGGAAAGAAATTCACGCTGGCTGAAGGTACCCCGAAACTTTATTTCATGAACTCCGACTCAAGCCTAAGAGACAGCCTGAGTTGGGATGTCTCCTGACCGCCATCCAGGTATCGTCCAGCTCAAGGACGTTAATCAAGAGCGCTTCGTGGGAGGCAACCCATGGCTGGAGTCCGTTTTAAGTTTTTGTCAATTTTCGTATTTTAGAGTCGGTTCGGGGAGCCAAAAGTGTCATTTGCATGGTTTCTTATCTTTCCCGTGAGAATTGTGTGTCCTCGGTTCAGTTCCAAGTCACTTGAGGTTGTTCCAATTTTTGTTAATTTAGTTTCGATTTTTTTCATGTCTGTCGGAGTTCTAGACAATATTTTGAAATTGCAGGTCAAAGTTTTCACCGAAAACTTGCACCTATTTCGGCGAAGACTCCCTTTTAAAAACCCTGTAAATTTGACCAGTTTTTGACAACATTTTTTGACGAAAAGTTTCATACATTTCGGCGAAAACTCATTTTGAAATCCGGCAGAAAGTTTTCAAACCTATTTTCGGTGAAAACTTGCACACTTTTCGCCAAAAATTTTCAGAAAAATCCAAAAATTCCCCCTTATCCTTTCATTTTTCCGGGTCAGTCTCTCTCCTCCCTCACTTTTTGAAACTCAACCGCAGCACCCCCATTTAAAAATTCCCACCGACCTTCAAGCCCTCCCTTTGTCGCTGCCGCCACCGCTCTATTCCTCTCTCTCCCCTGAGCATTTCGACATATAGATCGCCCGAATCGGAGCTCTAGATCTTCAGTTCTACCCAAAACCAACTTTTTCGAGTTTTTTTCGATTCGTTGATTTTCGTTCGTTTTCAGCCACCATGTCTTCAAGGTAAGTTATTGGGTTTTTCATTACGAGTCTTTTTACATATAGATTGCTGAATTTCATCGGGGTTGACTTTGGTTGACTTTTTGGTCTACCTTGATTTGCGTGCCTGCTGTTTCGTTGATAATTTTGATAAGCTAATTGCTCTAAGTTGATCTAGCATGCTTTGGGAGAGTTGTGCTTTGATTTGATGACGTTTGAACATGAATTGCTATGCTTAAATTGGTGATAACGAGCAAATTTTGACTTTTGTGCAAATTTCAGTTTGACTTTGAACTGTCGATGCTCTTTTGCCTGGTCTTATCTCATGTTTACGTACCGATTGCTTGTGTTTATGTGCTGAGCTTTTGTTATACCTTGATTCAATGAATTATGCTCGTGATTTGCCATCTGTGTTGATCAAATTGTTAAAGTGTTGACCGTCGTGAAATGTCGATTTGACTTTTGAATTCATATTGTGGTTTTGCTGCTCTAGCTATTCTTACGCATAGTTTATGCTGAATTATGGTTACCAATTTTTTGATTGGCCTTTCCCCCACTCGGTTTTCCTCATATCTTTGTGAAATTGAGTTTTTCGACCAAGTGTGGGGTAGGTTCTTGGTTGACTAATTTGGTTCCATTCTTTGATATCTTCTAGGAACCCAGACAGAGAGAGAAGAATGAAGGCCATAATGGACACTCCCGGTGCCGGATCCAGCTCCCGAGCTCCCGCTCCAGTCAATCCCGCCGCCTACGGTCCTCCTCTGGCATTCCCGACCGCCAGGGGCACCACCCCTCCATTGCCTATTTGCCGGAGCACTGTTACAAGCGTTATCAGAGGATCTAGCACACACCCATAGCTGACGTGTGACCGCTCTCTCTGGAGTCCTTCCTCAAGCATGATGAGGATTGGCACAAGAACGTCCACGACTCTCTAGCAGCTGCAGGACTTCTGGAGCTGACCACCATTGCGGATGACTTCCACTACATCGTGCTCCGAGAGTTCTAGGCCACCTTTGCGCTAGACGAGCACAAGAAGAGACAACACAAGAAGGTCGTGTCCTTCTACCTCGGTGGGGTGTATAGAGAGTTCACCTATAATGAGTTCGCCGACCACCTCGACATCCCACCTGAGCAGTACTGAGACCACCACCATGGCTAGGAAAATAACAAGGGTGGAGGTCCAGAATATGATGCCCGCTGGAGCCACATCACCGAAGTACCAGGTGCTCAGACCACGGCTCACAACTCCATCAGTTCAGTCTCTCACCCTCTCTTCCGTTTTGTTCATATTGTTTGGCGTAGATCTCTGTTGTTTGCCCCAGAGAAGGATCACCACCATATCAGCCTAGAGGAGCTCCTCCTACTACGCGCTATCCGCGAGGGCTACCCTCTTCATCCAGGATGGGTGCTAGCCCACTTATTCCACCAGAGGACCAAAGCAGCCAGGGAACTCTCCTCCCTCCTCGGCGGTAATATTATTGGTCGCCTCATCACGAACCTTGGCATCGGCCAGGTGTGGCAGCTTAGGGTGCCGCACCACGTAGTATACACCGTTGGTGGAGACTTGGCCTTCGAGTATGACCTCCAATTGGACTTCAGTCCACAAGATATAACGTTTCCGGCTCTCCACCACGGGCTCGAGTCGGAGGAAGAAGATGATTCTGAGGGGGAAGTGCCACCTGCGAGGTTTGCACACCAGCAACACCCTCTGCACCAGGATCCTCTGCAGATGACTCTTCCGCATCCCCGACTGCCTCCATGAAACTTTGGAGAGTTGCTCGATCGACTCCAGGAGTGGCGAGTAGAGGACAACGCCAACAAGGACGCTATATGGCTAATTACTCAGAGGCACATGCGAGTTCAAGATGAGAGGTACGCAGCACAGCTGGCGTGGCAGCAGCGAGTCGAGACCTTCCTCCATTTCCACCTCCCGATGCACCTGACCAGCAGTGATCAGATTGTATGCTCTTCCTTGTTCTTCTTTTTATTTGTTCATTTCGGATTTCGTTCCAATTGTATTCTTTGTGGATTCGGGGCACTTGTCTCGGTTTCCTTTTGATCTTTTGTTTGTTTTGTTTTGTAGGTAGAGTTTTGGTAGATTCCCTTCCCGCTCCGAAGCTCCGTGCTCATCCCCTACACCAATCATCTCTGTCCAGGTTCTTCTATTTGCTCTCCCCTCTAAATTTTGTCATGTGAGGACACATAACGGTTTAAGTGTGGGGTAGGATGCTAGAGAACCTTGCATGAATTTGATTGCCCTTAATTGTGTTTATTTGTGTTTCGTGGTGCCTTTCCAGTTTCTCTAGCAGTAGAATTGCTCAGTTCTTGATTTTTTAGGTTAAGTTGTTGTTCAATATGTCATAATGATGCTAAGAATGCTTCACCTAGAACCTGCAAACCAACTTGTCTACTTTGATGCTAAATTGCCTGGTGATGACGTTAAATTTATCGCGTTCATCTCGCCACATTTGAACGACATTTTCCTTGTTTGACTCCGAATCGTGGTGATTTTGAATGGTTTTTATGTAAAATGTGTTTTTATCCTCGTTGGCCCTCTTTTGGGTCGTTTGATGTGTTTTCGAGTTATTTTGATGAGATTTCAGATTTCCATATTGTGGAGGGCCTCTCTATGAACTCGGTGATTCAAACAGGGAACGATTCAGAGTACGAATGAGTTGGGAATTGCCGAAAGAAGTTTGGAGCAAGAAGCAGCATCAAAACACCGGGCGCACTTTGCAATTACCATTCGTCGGGATTTTTGACAAAGGAGAAAAGTGCACCTTTTGAAGGGAAAGTGCGTCGGCGCACTTTTCGACCCCTTCCCGTACTTTTTGCTTTAATTCCAGATTTTGACGAAAATTGGGTTTTAACCCAATTTGGAGGAGAGAGGAAACAGACTTCGTACACTTCAATTTACACTTTTGCTCTGACGAACTAGACACTCTCGGAGGAGAAGACGGAGCTTTGAAGACACGATTGAGCGAGAGGAAGCGATGATTAGCTCGGTAGATTTCCAGATTTGTGAAGATTAGGATTTCTCGGAGTAAGATGCTTTCTTCTCCAGTTGTCTTGTCTCTTGTTTTCTAATTTCTTCTCCTACTATGTCTGGCTAAAATCTCTAGGTTTGTTCAGATTAGATGAAGTTTTAGTGAGATTTTGTTTCGATGATGTCGGGTTTCTAACCCGTTAATGTTAATTGAGGTTTATTCAGACTTATATGAGATTTTCCTTAACCCTAATTTGAAGCTCTAGAATTCTCAGATTGACCATATCATTGAATTCGTTTCATCTTTGATTTCGTGGTTCTGACCATGGACGTGAGTCATTCTAGGGTCTAGGAGGTCATTGAAATTTGCCGCTGTCTTGACCATAGGGCCGTTGAAGTCAATCTCTTTGCATTACTCTGTGACATTTCATTGTTCTTAGTGCATTCTTGACAATTTGCGAGTTATCTTGACCATAGGAACTTGTAGGTTAGATAGGATAGTTTCTCTGCATCCTGACCATGGAGTAGAGACTGCCAAGGAAATGTCGGGTCATTAAGTTTGTTGAAACCGAAGTTGCATTGCATCATCCGTCTAAATCGAGTTAGAGCGGATTCGAGTCTGGACAAACGCCTTAGTCATTATTTGAAGCTCCAACTTGTTTGTTTCCTTGATTGATTTAAATTGCCTTCATAGTTAATTAGATCATTTAAAACCAATTCCAAACCAAACGTTTAAACCCGAATAGCTTTAACCCACATCGTTGAGTAATAGAGAAAGGAAGACCCTTGGGAAATAACGATCTCTTAGGAGCAATCCTTCGAGTAAAACTAGTGTGCATTAATTTGCGCACCACCTGGTTAGAACAAAATTTTAAAATCACGCTTGTAGTATTTCGCTTTGATTGCATAAAAATGACCAAATCCGACTAGCAAACCAACTGTGAGCTTTTGATCCATTGCACATCACTTGCAATTTCAATTCTTTTTTAGTGGCTTTCTCGTACTTTGAATGAGTTAGAATTTGCTTGAGACCTATTCGAGACCACACGTTGACACGAGTTCTAGGAGGATAGAGGCACCTAGTGAAGCTACTTAAGCCAGATAGCTAACCTAAAGTCGAATCCATTAGGTGTAAACCCTTGAGCTTGGCCCTTCTTTTGGTTCGTTATACATTACAGCTAATCCCCATTTTTTATCACCCCATTGATCCCTTGTGGTTGTAGTCCTAGATTAACCTACCGGAAGTCAGTCTGTGGTAACTTTCCTATAGCCATTAAACAGGTGGTCTTAGCTATTATGTCCAAACGTGTAAACCCCTCTAGCAACTAAAAGAAAATCGGCACAAAAAAGAAAAAAAATAGAAAGAGAAGAAAATTTTGAAAAAGAAAAAGTTTCAAAGTTTATAGTGTAGTTCAATAACGTTCTTCTCCCTACAAATGAAAGAACGAAGTCAAAAGAGAATGTAAAGAATAGTAAGAAAAATCAGAAAAATATTATTTGTGAAAAATAAAGTGCTAGGTTGCTTGTGGGTATCATAGGACGAGCGTACACTATTCCAGCAGTGTCTGGTTAGATGGTAGGAAGTCATAGGCTAGATTCGAGGGAATTAAGTCGAAAGCTACACCGCACCAAAGCCAATTCCATCATTCATCCCTTCATCTATTTCATTATAAACTCGTGTAGTGTAGGAATCATTACAGTCCCTTGCGAAAGTCCTCTTGACTAGTTACTCGTGTTGTCACAGTGGTGGAGATTTTGGTCGAATAGCAAACTTATGACATACTTCGGTCGAGAAAGTGATTGAAAGCATAAACGCGTCCCTAAACATAGAGTGCGAGAGTTCCCCTTGTACCAAATATTATCTGTGTGAGGAGTCTGGTCGGTCAGGTCAAATTCGTGCATGATTGGTGATTGCTACTTGTCGAGTGCAGTTTTTAGTGAGACCGGGTTGTTTGGTTGATTGGTATGAATGTTAGGTTTCTTGTTTTAGAAGTAGCTATCTAAGAATTCATTGTGTATGCTTGAACTTCAATTTAATCGATCTTATCATCTGTGAACATGAGCGCTTTCTATTCAAATTGCTTCAGGACAAGCAAAAGGTTAAGTGTTGGGTATTTGATGGCACTCGATTTGACATGATTATTAGACTCATTTAAGCGACATTTCTTTGCTTAAGACACGGTTTTTAGGGAAAAATAGTGAATATTCACTCAACTGCTCTATCTCGTGCCATTTCGGATATTTTGGCCCGTTTCGGGTCTATTTGATGGTTTTCTAGTGTTTTGTAATAGCACAAGTTTTTGCCTTCAAATGATGTAACCAAGGATGTGTCTTAGGCATTGGAACCTCGAGGAATCGCACCGGAATCGATCCAAGAAGCCAATCAAGTCAACACATTTTCTGTCCAGCTTTACAAAGGAATTTTTGGCGAAAATCCCAGAAGATTTCGGCGAAAATTATAGAAGAAACCGTCAGAGCTTAAAGGTGAAGTTTTCGGCGAGAACTCCTACTCTTCGCCGAAAACTCTCAGAAAAATCCACACAGGAGAAACAGTCGACCGGATGCATACTTTTCAAGGAAGATTTCGGTGAAAACTTCTTAGGTTTTCGCCGAAAACTAAAGACCTAATCCGGCTGGGAAGAGGTTAAGTATAAATACAAGTCAGCGGCCACGATAAAAGACACTTTTTCCAAGGATTAATTTCTAGTCTTAAGAATTCGATAGAGAGTTTAGAGTTTGAAGATCTAGGAAGAGATCGTGACGCCATCATTTCCACCTCGGAGACTCGGAGCTAGGAGTGAAGATTACCGAAGAGCGGAGCTTTGCCGGAGTCGTTATAATTAGGGTTTGCAGTTTCTATATGTTCTTCCTTTCCATGATGAACTTTGTTTCAGTCTCTGTTTCTTTTGCAATGAACATGAGTAGCTAAACTTGTAGAGGTTAGATTAGATGAACCCTAAGTGACCCAGGGCTTTAAAGCGGTCACGGATTGGCGGTAATTAGATTCAAAGTTCAATCAGTTTCTCTTGCATGTTTGATTTGTTCTTCGTTGTTTGTGTTTCTTTTCTAGCTTGATCACCTAGACTAGATTCTTGTTAAGCTGAGGATAGTAGCAAACGTTCACCTCACTTCAAAACACCAAATCAACAGTTAACCTATTCATTGGAACAATTTCTCTTTGTAGGAACTAGTTAGGGTTAATCCGCTACAAAAGTAACTCATTAATCACTAGTAATCTCACTAGTTAGTTTTCCGTTGCAGAAGCGAACGCATGGGCAGTCAATTAATCTTGGGAGTTAGATCGGATAGAGTGAACGTTCGCCAGTCTTAAACCTAAGGGTCAGGAGTTATGGTGGTGTCTAGGAATTGATTGAACGAGAATTGAAAACCGCTGATCTTGTGATCGCCAATGTTCTAGTGATCTTAGGAGGATTCGAAATCTAAGCTTGTCTATCGTCTTATTAAGTCAACCAATCTTTCAACTGTTTTCTATTTTCATTTCTTATTTCCTGTTTTATAGCCTAGAAGTCGTGGAACTCACACCACGCACATCTTGTTTTAACCTGAGTAAATTGCCTTCATATTTGAGTAGACGATTAGAAGAGACCTGTGGAATACGATCTGCTTAGCTTTTAGCTTAGAAGATAATCTTAAGGCCTTGGAGTGGCTGGTGGCTTACTCCAAGTGTATGAAAGAACTTGATACATTAATTGCAAAATTTTCCTATTGAGGACGACATCTCTGTATATAAAGAAATTTTTTCTGAAGATGGTGGTATTGTCAAAGAAATAGAAAAGGAAAAGGTAACAATTGATATATGTCGAGGGTTCATTTTTCTGTTTTTGTTTTTGTTTTTGTGTCTATGTAACTAGTTACAATAACTTAGTAACTAGTTACTAAGTTATTGTAACTAGTTACATATAGCGATGTTCTGTGTTTCTGTAACTAGTTATACAATTGGGTTTGTAACCAGTTCTTAGCTCATTTCCCCCCCCCCCCATTTTTTTGCAGGCTAAAGATGACGACGATGATGATAGACCTGATGCTGCATCTTCCAAAAAGATAGTGGATGATGCTGAGGTTGAAAATTATGGGGGTATAGGGAAAGATGCTACGGCAGAGGGTGAAAAGAATGTTTCTGATGATGGTGGTGCTGGCCAAGAGACAGAGAAAGAGGGGGTAAACAAGTGATGTTTTTGTTTCTGTGTGTATGTAACTAGTTACTAAGTTATTGTAACTAGTTACATAGAGCGATGTATTGTGTTTCTGTAACTAGTTATACGATTGGGTTTATAACCAGTTCTAGCTCATTTCCCCCCATTTTTTTGCAGGCTAAAGATGACGACAATGATGATAGACCTGATGCTGCATCTTCCAAAAAGATAGTGGATGATGATGAGGTAGAAAATTATGGGGGTAGTGGTGATCAGATAAGGGTTCGATGTACTGAGGTTCCGGTTTTACGCCCTGCACTAAAAAAGCCTTGTTCGAGCCATATGAAAGGAAACTATAATGTACATTTTTGTTTGGAGGGGGATCCCAACAGGATTCAAAGCATAGAACCGAAACTGCGTCTTGTAGGTCTTTCAACTGAACAAAAGAAGGATGTTGTCATTACTTATTGTTTGAGTGATGATCTTGATAATAGACCATTTTTTTGCAGTCTGGATGATATCCCTATTCAGGGTGATACTGCCAGGACTAAAAAGGAAGTTTATGTTGCTACTGGCCAAGATTCAGAGACAGAGAAGGTACATAAAAATGGGAATGAGGCTGAAAATGATGAACGGTCTGATCCAAGGAATTCCGAAGAGGAGGAAGAAGAAATGTCTGAAGTGATAAACAATGTGAGTTCACAAGAGAAAGAAGAAGAAGAGCCATCGTCACAGTTGACTAAAACTGCTAATAGTGGTAACCAGGGAATACCACCTCGACGGTTCAAATGTGTACCTACTAAAAATCCTATGAAAGGTATTCATAAAGAAAAAATAAATAGTGAAGTTTCCTCGGCAGAACTGAAGACATATGAAAGCATTACTTTTATGTACAGTTATATTGGACATTATGATTATGGAAATTTTGGGATTGCTTGAGCTTCCTTCTTATATGGTTCATCGTGTCAATCGTAATTCCACTATATGAATTTGCTGCCCTTGAATTGTGATCACTCTTTTTGTTATAAAGGGGACTGAAGGAATTGCAGATGTAAAGGTTCAAGTCCTTGCAGGCATTGCTACTGTCCAGGTAATCTATACTGCCAATTTAATATGATTAATGGTTACTTTGTTAATCTATAGGATGCTTAGGGTTGTTTAGGATAAGAAAGAAGAGAATGGTGTTGATGTGATTGATCTGGACGGTTGAGTTTGTGTTTATGTACTTGTAGAAGAAGAGGAACGTGTTGTATATCATTGCTTTGGTGTTGGTTTTACTTCTGCTACCAGTCTTCTACATATTCTTGAATGTGTTGATGTGAAATCTGTTTGGTACCAGATGGGTTGATGGATGTAAATTGGTAATGCTTTGCAGGGGACTGAAAAGGGGCAGCAAAGGATGAGGCGCATTGCAAAAATATCAGCTGGTTATACAACTTGTTAAGTTTTATACAACCTGTTTTCTACTAGCTTCATTAGTTCATTATTTTGATTATGGTTGCAGAGGAGACTGAGAATGGCGGTTCTGGAACTGGAAGTGACTAGGGGTGGGAAATGGGTTGGGTATGGGTACCCATACCCATATATCGTGGTTACCCATACCCATAATTCCAAAAAATTCATCCCACCCATACCCATATATCGTGGTTACCCATATGAGCTGGGTAGTGGGTAACCCACACTACCCATATTACCCATGATAAAAAAATATACGACGAAAACTAAAATTTCAATCAACTTCAAACCCAACTAATCTCTTTAGCTGATAATCCCATACAAGTTTCATAACATAACCACGTCCATTAACCATTACATGAATGGACAATTCCACTGTCAAATATCAATTTGAAAATAGAAAAGTAAGGTGACGTGTTCTTCCGACTTCCTTCCTTTCCATGTAGATGATTTGGACGGTATTAACCAATAAGCAAAGGAAATCGAGAAGGAAGAAATTGAAACGCCGAAATGGGAGAGCGGGAGTCGGGAGAGGATACTGGAGAGAGTGGGTGTGGCTGTGCTGTTGAGGAGTGAGAAGTGAGGAGGAGTCACGACTCAGTAACTCACACAACTGAATGAATTAAGAATTAGTTAGGACTAAAGTGATTGGTCTGGGAGGGGATGTGGGTTGTTGCTGCCTAAATGTTAATGGGTAATGACTAATGAAAACTAAATTATTATGGGTATTACCCATGGGTAAACCCATACGGGTAGTGGGTACCCACTACCCAAACAATGAGTAAAATCAATCCCAAACCCCAACCTGTAGCGGTTTATGGGTACCCATTACCCACAAAATTTTGGGTTGGGTATGCAGGTACCCACTACCCCAACCCCAGGTTCCCACCCCTAGAAGTGACTGTGAGCTGGAGTTTACATATATATAATTATGATAGTATTACATCATATATATAGTTATAATAGGAAGTCACTTGTGGGCTCTCTTTTTGTCTTTGTTGTGAGCTGGAGTTTACATATATATAATGCTTATAACTAGTTACAAAGGTCATGAATGTAACTAGTTACACAGATCATGTTTGTAACTAGTTACAAACTTTCATACTTGTAACTAGTTACATAGTTTCATGCTTGGAACTAAGGTGACTTATAATATTAACATTGCTTTTGAATAACCACCAAGTAACTAGATCCCTCGATAATACCTTTGTGCATAACCAAATCTCTATTTATGTCACAACATGTAGTAGGCTCGAGCTCATCACAAGCTTAAAAATTCTAGCTCGAGTTCGAGGTCGAGCTCGTCTAAAAAGCAACGAGCCAAGCTTGAGAACAGTGAAGTTCGGCTCGGTTCGGTTCGTCAACACCTCTACTTATGCACGCAAAGCCGAGCGCGTGTGGCGTAACTGCCAGCCAGGTGTATGCCATTAAATCAGGACACATCTGCACATCGACGGAGAGAGATATCGGAGGTAGGATACTAAGAGTTGGTCAGAGATATAAATAGAGGAGGTATCGCGAAGAGTATGGTGAAATACGAAGGGGTTTAGAATCATACGTTTTATTCGTCAATTTCATCATATGTAATTATATGTACTTATATTATCAATTAAAAAACACTTAGCAAGCTAATACATGGCTATTGAAGCTAACATGGTGTATTAAATGTGCACCAATTAACGTCATGAAGATAATAGTTGGAATGGAAGAACCCAAAATGCAAAGTGGTCAAAGTAGGAGAGGGTAAAAACAGCAAATTATAGTATAGAGGGTTATTTGCTAAGTTGGTAAAGTAGAGGGCGGCAAAGTGCTATTTTCCCTTCTGTAAAAAAGTATACAGTTTAGTGACTCTTTGTTATAGACAAAAAAATTAGGAGATTTTAATATTTAACTAGCTTTTTTTTCCCGCCTGTTGGCGGGCGCCAATCTATACAGTTATAAATATCTTCTTATTTTAGTTGTGATATTCAGGTAAATTGGGTCCAACATCTTCTTAGAAAAAATTCAACTTTGAAAATCTTTACATTAATATTTGAGTTTCAAATAAAGATATTAATATTAAGTTATTAATAAATTACTTATTAAAATAACTTGGATTTATTATTTATGAAATAAATTTTAATTTCAAATTTTATATTTTATGAATAACCTACTCAACAATCTCTCCAAATCAACCATTCAAACCTTATATTTTTCAAATAGCAAGAGTACCCCAATTCCCAAGATATTTAGATTCTCTGGGCATTTGAAATCACCTCCTCCTAAATCACCTACCCAAACAACCCCTTAATTTTCCGCCGGCCTTTCAGTTCCTCTCTACTCTGCCTCTCTGTTTCCATTCATATTCTCCACTCTCCTTTTCCTCTCTTCTTCAAAAACTGTGTTTTTTTGTTGTTGCATGAACTCAGGTGGAGAAAATCCCGTCTTGTCAATCTCCTCATGGACTTAGGAGGAGATCATGAATTAAACTCGTACCGTGAAAGAATTTCTCTTTTATCTGCTGTTTGTGAATGCATTGTTTGCTGCAGGACTTGAACTTAGGGGGAGATTGTTAGAAGACAAATTCAAACCCTTTGCAAGCCTGAAAGTCTATAACTAGTTACAAGAAAATATGTAGTTGTTTGGTATGAGATAGCTAGTTATTAGGAGGTTAAT